>VXBC01006744.1:0-59961 GCA_013399945.1 Ploceus nigricollis
CGTCGGCAGGTGCCCAGGTACATGAGGTGCCCCTGGTTCTAGCAAGTAGCACTGCAGATACTGCCTGGGGCCGTAAAATTACCCGGCCCTCTGAGCAGTCTAGCCCATGCGCTGACTTCCCGGGGCTGTGGATGCCTACGGCACAACCTCGGGACCGCCGTCTCTGCTTGCCCTCAAAGCATCCGTGCGATGTGCAATGGCAGGAGGCGCTGCGGACCCGGAGCCGGCTGCCCAGGTAGGCCCTGCCGGCACACAAGGGACCATTGGGCCATTGCTTTGCCATGAGCACCACCTGTGCCTAAACCAAGGTTTGGGAAACACCGCAGGGTGGGCAGCTGGAAACTTGCTGGCCTTATCTCCCATCTCCTGGCATTTCTGAAAGTGACCCTCAGCACACACGTGCAGCTGCCAGGGAGCCCCGGAGCTAGGGGCAGAAATGGCTTATTAGGTTACAGCACAGGTACCAGGAATGCCAGCACCTCCCCCGGCACCCTGGGCTGGCCTCAATGGTCTTGAGCTCAGGGGGTGTGTATGCCATGTTCCCCCTCCAACCCCTGGCCTCATCACGGCCCAGTAGCACAGGGAGTTCCTGGAAGCAACACCTCTATCGGTTGTAAGATCTTTGAAAGAGCAGCCAACAGCTACTTTTTAAAAAATTCCTTTCAAGCATCCTGTTGAAGCCCACGCTCTCTGTCACTATGTTAGGCAAGACCTCGTCCAGCAGTTACATCCCACCATCAGATGACTGAGGGATCCCACCCCCCAAATCCCTACTGCACACATTTGCCTAAAATATGAAGCATGTTTCATCTCAACAGGCTGCTCAGCAATGATGGTTTACTCCTTTTCCTTTTAAAGGAAAAATCATCTTCCCCTGCCTTACCGCTCTCCAATAAAGGCACATCGATACCCAGTTTATTGTGGCACTGATAAGCCTGTCTCACAGTGAAAGGAACCTGAGTATTGACACTGAGCTGCACTGCACCAGCTGATGACTCAAGTGTCCCTAGTTTCTCTGTTTTATAAGCAGTCATTGATACTGATATTGAAGAGAGGTAACTTCTGTAGAAGATACTGCAGAATTCCATATACCACAACTCCATGTTCAGAATGCAGTTCTAAGTAATAAAGACATTCATTCAGGGGGCTGCGATAGATCTGGTACTTACAAATCATACTCATACTCTGAAAATGAGTATGATTTTTTCAGAGCATTTTCTTGGGTCTACAGTGGCATGGAGATGCTGAAGTGAAAAAAGGCAGCGTGTTGCTACAGAATTGTGTGTCAGCACCACTTATTAATTACCTAAATGGTATGAGAGTTGGCAAGATAAATGTAATAAAGCTCGGTGTGAAAGTAGCATTTAGAAGGATGTCCTCCACAGCAAGAGGGACATGATATAGCTGGAATCTTTTTTTAAGTCCCCTTTTTTCCCCCTCTAATTAGTCATGCCATGCCGATGGTGTCTTTTTTGATGCTGCATGACTGTTTTTGTTGCTTCTTTAATTTGTGCTGATCCCCCTTATTAAGGATTTTATTGTCTGCTCGTTCAGGGATCATAATGAGTAAAGGAAGGAATTGCAATTATTAGCAACGTGTTTCTGTGTGTGGGCTTACAGATGCCTTAAAAAGCAGCATCACCGAAGAACTTCCACTTTATAATTAATTTTAGCCTTAAATTCCTGCGTGATTTATCCTCTGAAGGGCAACATTTAATTATAGTCTTGTACACCGGTACCCAGATACCAAGTAACGCTGACATAATTGGAGCAATTCATTGGAATTTCCTCTTTCAGATCTGAATATATGGAAAACAAGTATCATGGACACATCTTGGTTTCATCTTTCTGTAATGCTCTTTGTTTCACAGTACCTGATTTCGCATCCAGCATCCCCGCGTGCGGCTTTCACCATCCCCCTCCTCCACGTGGAGGATGCCTCTTGGGATAAAGCTGGCACACACCTTAAGAGCCAGTTTTCCAAGAGGCCTTGCAGCATCTATGGGGTCATTGTAAGGGAGGCTCATTGCATCCCACAGGTCCCGGTAGGAGCGACAAGTCTGTGCAACGCTGAGAGGCAGCACTGGTTGGGCAACAGAGCATCACGGGTGCACCTCCACTGCTGGCCTCGATTTCAGCCCGGGTGAACCGGCACGCCCAGGGCAAGGCACCCATGGATTTGTGCCCCTTGGCACCCCACCAGTGAGGAGCCCCCTGAATGCTTTGACATTTTGGGATCTTTTTCTTTACAAAGTGTAACAAGAATATGAGGAAGTACCTTCAGAACCTGTGCGAAAGACTGGCTTGCTTTTATTACCTTGCACTGCCTTAATAACCACCTTTAAAGAAAACCTCTCTTTACAAAGTACAGAGGCTCAGCTGAAGTCCTTGCTTCAGCTTGCTTCAGTCCCTTGCAAGGTCTCAAGCATTCATCTCCCCTTCTGGGACAAAGCAGCAGATTCACAGCAGTGATTACTGCACGGGTGCAGACTGAGCCTTGTCTGTCAGTGTTCTGCAGTCCATCAGTGATGGCGCACAGCACTTTCTATGAACAACACGCCCTTTTTCATTTAAAGAGGAAAAAACACAGCTTGAGTGTATATTTTTCTGTTTTCCTCACGGGGACTCGCTGTAGAAGAATATATATGTTCACAGCAAGGAACACAGCCACTTTATCTGTGTGTTTTTACCTACCTAAAACCACACATGGCGAGCGTCTGTACCACTTACTTTAGCTGTCTCCTGTAGGACTTGCGCCCAGTTTTATGCATTGCTGCTGTGGGCATGGATCTGCATAGGTTTCATCTCCTGAAAACAAGGCAAATTTGCAAAATCAACATCTTTTCTTGCTAGAAAGTATTTTTGAAATGGAAAGAAAATCATTCCTAGTCTTGCGCTGATGCACTCATCACTGTTACGTGCACACACACAGAGTAACAAAAAGCAGCAATTTGATAAATTCTTGGGAAAATCATCCAGAATTTTTCAAACAGCATGAGTGCACGTGTCAGTACGTCCGTAAGCAGACTTACATATAGCCAGCTCTCATTTTACAAAATGAGAGATGCTCAAGAAATACTCTCAGAAGGTCAGACATTAATTGGAATGCACCTCACTCTTGACGGCACTTTCATTTGAACTACACAAGGTTAATATTAAGTTCCCAAAGGGATATAAAAGGCATGTAGATGTGGCACTGGAGTTGTGGCACAGTTCAGCAGTTGGCTTTGCAGTGATGGGTGGAATGGTGGGACTCAGTGATCTTAGAGGGCCTTTCCAACCGAAATGATTCCATAAGTTTGTGGAAATGATAAATGGTAAAAATCTTGAGACTCATGGGAACACAAATGCCCTAAGAAGGGAATGTATTTTTAACTGGAATACGTAGACGCAACCGGCTGGAGGAAATGGAGTAAAGAAAAAGCTTGAACCAAATTACTCCGTTTAAAGGTCAGTTTCAAATTTGGCGTGAATGCGAGGGATTAATTAAACAACCAATCTCTCCTATAAACTATGAGAGTTCAAATTCTGCACCCAGGGCTGAAAGTGGCCAATGCTTCTTCCTGTAAACACAGCATGAGGTCAGAGTTACTGGACAACATAGATGTTGTGCTATTAAAAATAAAGAACAGTTCCCCAAATTCACTGACTTCTTGCCAACTTCTTGGGACAGCATTAACCAGCAAATTACAAAAGAAAGGGGAAAAAAAAAACCCAAGCAGCTAATTCTCATCCATCTCAGAAGAGACAGGTCTCCCAGTCCATGCTGCATTCCTCCCTAAAGGGCAGTTTTTAAAACTTCATTCTCCTGGCTTGTATGACTTTGCCATTACTCTCCCCTGGGCAAACCCTGAATGGCTCAACACATCTCACGGGCAGCAAGAACTTCTTAATGCTCAGCTGGTGATTTCCCTTTCCTAATTACAGCCCAGTGTTCCATGCTGAGTGATTTCTTAGCCTCCGAGGGGTTGAAGCCTTTCTCATTTGTGGAGCCTTTCCATGGTTTCTGCCTTTAACTCAGTGCTAAACAAACCCATGCCTTGCTGAGAGTGATATAAGCCAAGTCTCCCCCACATGACTTTCCCTATATCTATTAATTGTTTCTCCTTGGTTTTGGTGAACTGTTTAGAACAATTACATAGAATAGAATAATAGAAGGACAAAGCTTGAAACAAAGGGGATTTCCCCACAGCATGTAGTAGGTTGCAAGCAAGCTGGGAGAACACCAGCCCCTTACCCATCAGTCCTGTGTGCTGTTCTGTCCATCAGCACCTCTTTTGAGTTTATAAAGTCATCTCTTCCACAGAATTTCTCGTTCTCCAGGGACAAGGATTGACCGCTGAGAGACAGAACATATGCAAAGGTGAAGATTGCCTTCTCTGACAAGTCACCTTGTGCACACACGGGTGTATCATTCATGCCCCTGATCTGTGGCCAGTAGAACTGAAATTCCTACATGGCAGCCTGCCCCTGGTGGATGACTGCATGGCCCACCCGCTCGATGGCTCTGCCCAGAGAGGGACATCCACCTGAGGACAGTGAAACGGTGGCAAACCCACTGCGACGGGGACCGGTGCGACTCACCAGCTGCTCTCAGGTTTTCTGCACAGCGGTCTCTCTTGGCTGTGCGCTCTCCATCTCGACCTTCCGTGCCTCTCCTGTACCTCCCATGGTGCCAGCATGGGGAAGACAAGAGGAAGACACTGTCAGTGAGAAGCACAGACCTGCTGAAGCACGGCACCAGCCTCTAAGGCCTGCACTAAAGCCTGAGCAATATAAGAAAAAAGCACACCATCAACAGAGCCCCTGACTCTCCACTGCTCCATCTGGGGATCTTGGCTGTCACAGGCCTCAGCTGCATTGGCTTCAACCCCTTTGGCAAGTTTATTTTGGTCCTTGATAAATATTTTGCTCTTATATCTCAAGCATAGATGAGCAGAGGAAGGGCTGACTAGCAGGCTGGTTCCCTGCCTGTGCTTGGCCTGCTGAGTCCAAGGCAGCACTGAGCTGTGACTCACCCCAGGCCCTGCTCCACCACTGGGACTTCAGCTGTCCACAGACTCCAGGTTTTGGCTGCAGCACAGCAGTGACTGTCACCTGCACGCCAGCCATGCCCACGGGAGCTGGGGCACCCTGGACAGGAGGAATGTGTCATTAGGGATGATGGAGTAAACAGCAATCCACCTGAAACCAGCTCAGCCAGCACATGTTCTAGAAACCAAATCTAGGAAAGAGCCACAGGTCTCCGGTATTTGTTTGGCCTGGTAACCAGCACTAAGCACTGTAGCAGATGCACTTAGTGGAATTCCCCCATCCACTAGCATTATGGGACACTCCCACTACTGTTCTGATAATTACTGTTAATCATTACTATTACTGAAGTGACCAAAAAAAAAAAAAGAAAAGAAAGAAAAAAGGCTGTGAGGATCAGACCTTTATTGTGCTGGCTGTTGTCATGCAGAGGTGATGAGACAGTCTGCCCCAGGGGGCCTATAAACACAGGTGCCCAATTCATCGCTGCAGTCATGTTTCAAACTAGGACACTCTGGTCCCCATGCAGCTCTCCTACAACTCCAGCAAAAATAATCCATGGCACTCCCTGCAGCTCACATCAGCTGGGAGCCAGGCTGGATATCATGCTCTCTGCTTGCAGGCAGATGCAGGTAGAAGGGAAAGAAGCTGATCAGGAATACTTTGACGTTGCAACACCCAACAACACATTTCCATTCGGTGTTTTCCCTGACTGGGCCTGCTATAAAACTCCATATTCTTTGATCTTCAGTGAATTCAGTACCACCAACTCTTGAGAGCCCATGAGTCACATGGTATGTGGAAACCTCTGGGGTTTGGTTTGGGAATGACCAAGACTATGTGAAATCATCCTCTAGTCACCTTCTCCTCCCATCAAAGATCTGAACATCATCTCAGGTATCCAAATCTCCTTGGACACCGTTCCTAGGTTACACACGGAAGAAACGGATTAGCCAACTGGGTACTGACTGGAAGCCACAGGGAAGCACTGTAGGCCTCTGTGGGGCCGAGAAGGGCAGGGAGGGCTCCCGCACAGGTGAAAACCATCTGCCTACAATGCTGATTTTTCCTCCCATTTATGCAGGTCAGGCTGCCATCAGCTACCAGGAAAGGAGACAGACCCCAGTTCTGCGGTCAGAGCTGGCTGTTCCCCAACCTATCTCCAGAGTGCAGCCTGGATTCCTCCCACACTAAAAAGCAAACTAAAAGGTGTTCAGTGCCTTCATGTTTCTCTGCTCTCTCAGCAAGGAGCTGTGGGTTTGCCCAAGGGCCAAGGAGAGGCGAAGGCCCAGGCCCCAGGGAACTTGTCCTGTCTCTCCGTCCATGGGTACAGAGGGTGCTGGTCGTTTGAGGTGCAAGTAGCAGATGGGACAAAACAGGAATCTGCAATTGGATGTCCTGGGGGCAAGGTGGCAGTGGCCAGTTGGCTGACTGTGCCACTTCCCGCATAACTCCTCAGTGTGGTATCTACATATCCACCCCCTCATCCTTGTTCCAGCAGCTTAGTGTTATTTAAGAGAGGCAGGAGTTTTCCTTTGTGACACTGGGAGCGCATGCGTGTAAATCAAGTGGGACAGGACAAAGGCCAGGGCTGGGTTCAATGAGATCAGCGATGCTATTAAATTAACAACAGCACTGAGCTATGGCTGGCAGTTCTTAATCGATCCTCCTGTGGCCAGGGTCTTTGTCCTTCATAGAGGAAATCAAGGGCTAGGGAACAAAGACTAATTGGTCAAGGCTGCCAACCACAAATTTGGTCTCTGAACCTCATTAGACTTCTGAACAACAGTAGTTTCTCTACAGGATTTTCAACAGATATCCCTGAGAACCCCTTTTTTGTGAGGCTGCACAGCAGATGCTCAGGACAGACACTTTTGGCCCCTGACTTGCAGTGTGCCTACAGCCGAGGTCACCTCCTCAAGCATCACGCACTCACTTTCCAGCTCCACACCTGGATTAAGCTCCCCTGTCCAAACCTCCAAACCCAGCACACAAGCAGCCTGACATCAGCCTGAAGCCCATTAAGCCAGCACAGGAGAAGATCTGTCTCAGGTGAAACATGCCAGACCTGAGAGCCTGTGCAGAACACAGCTCTGCTCTTCTGTCTCCATCCTGCCTCCTCAACCCTTCCCCCTGTTTTGTTCCCGTAACATTCCCCTTTGTGAACTAGGAGAGAGATTTCCAGGAAGAGCTACAGCACACAAAGCTCATTAGCCATCTTTCCAAACCAGCCACTTTAAAGGGCACACAGGTTAACTAAACTAAACCAAAGGTCTCTCTGCGAGCCTTTTCCCAGCGTCTCAGGCAGCACCTTATGCAACACGCCGCGCATCACTGCGCGCGTTTAATTACAGCGGAGCAGCTTTGATTGCCCTGTCACAGCATCGGAGTGCCGACTGCATTGCTCGTGTCAGAAGTGTCTTTTACGCACATCTGAGTAACAGTGGAGCCTCTGGGCAACGGCCTTCGATTGCTTACGTGGCTCCCATAAACAGGATATCACCAATTTGTAAATATCCCGTCAGAAGCCCCTCAGCCACACTTGACCGGTTTGATAAATGCCCGTCTGCAGGGAGTCTGCTTCTCTCCCCTACGGCTTTGCTGGTAATGTTGCACAACCCCTACTGACCACCCATTGCCTCTCGTGGTACATACCAAGACTTCTGCTTCGTGGCTTCTACAAATTGTTTGGCGAGCTGGTACACTTGGGGAGCCTTTGCTGGGGAGTTTTAAGTCAAAGGAATGATACGTTACTGTTGGCATTATTTCCCAGAGGCTTACGCTGCGTAGTTCTCACTCAGGTAGAGAAGGCACGGGAGTTAGACTGATGGAATCCTTGTTACTACATCTTACCTAGAGGTAGGGCTTCTTCCTCTTTCATATAAACAATCCATTCCAGCTAAATGAAGACAGCGACACATAGAGAAAAATCTAAATTTTCTTGTTAGTTTCTTCAGTGTTGCAAAATGGGGTTTTTTGATGGTCAATAATTAGATACCTGTCTGTAATCTGCAAATTTTCTGCAGTAAATCCAAAGACAGCTTTCAGAAAGAAGTCATAACACCAAACTCTTGTGTTTTGGCAGTGTATGTCAGGACAGAACCTCCAAGCAGAGCTAGAGAGAAGCTCAAAGTTCTCTGTCAGCTAAATACTTTATTGAAAGCAAAGCACACCTATTCTGGTTGGCTCATATTTGACTAACTGGGTAGCCAGCTCTGAGGGATGGAGGAATTGCTGTCATGCAGAGGGAAGCTCCAGCTTGGAAGAAAACAGAAGAGCAACACTAAGAACCTTTGGTGTAGAAGCAGAAGCACCGAGTGGAGTCACTGCTCATTCACATGTGAACAACCCACTACTGGGAGTGTGCCGATGCCAAGTAGTCTGACAGGACAGCCCCAGCTCCAAAAACAAGTGCCTTCCAGGACTGTAACTCCAGGCTACAATCATGGTAGCATCAGGTCAGGTGCCCGCAAAGCATTCAGCTACTTCCCCCAGACCCTGGCTAAAAGGACAAGACTCTTAAGCTATGTCACAAGCAAGAAAAAACTAGAACCAGTCTCATTTCTGTCTGATTCCCAGCATAACCTCAGTGGTGTTCCCAAAACCTTCCCAGGCAGGACATCATTTTCTTCTCCTCTGCTCCTGTGAGTGGCACAGACTGCTCTGGTGTCATCCCTACTGTCACCTGGAAATGTCAGGCCTGTGTTACACCCCTCTAACCCATCATTAGCACCACTGGCACAGTGACAGCCGCACCTGAAATAGACGTTCGCTGTACAGGAAATCATCAGGAACTTGTTTAATTTAAAACAAGGGGCAAAGGAAGCAGTGTGAAGTCCTGACCCTACTTGTTCTAAGGTAGATCACTGCATACTGCACTATGAACTCAGCTGGGATCCAGATTGCTTTGCAGATAGAGCAGGAGGAAGCTGTAACTTACACCCCCTACAACTGTACCTACAGCCAAGGAGCAAGATAACTAAATGCCCTTGGGGAGATATGAGAGGCATTTGAAGCATAAAAATCGCTTACCTTTCCCTTACCAGGTAGGCAGATAAACACAAATGTCTCTGTTCAATACTGCCTGACAGTCTAATGCAAGCCCTCAAAAGCAAAGAAAATTTAGGCTTAGAGTAAACTATGGTGCAAGGATGTGCATCCCCCAGTGACAGAACATTCCCCATCATCTCCAAAATAAGTAGTTCCAGAGAACAGCGCGAGTTGGCAGAGATCACGGGCCCAGCGAGTGTGGGAGAGCAGAAGCTGGTGCTTCCGTGCAGGACACGGAGCCTGCGTGTTCCACACGGGCATTCCCAGCTTCCAGGTGCTGCGCCGTGTTCAGACTTTCAGTCACGTGGCTGCTGGGACACACACACAGCTTACCGCACGCTACGGGAGGGTGGGAGCAATTTGCTTTACTGCTCCTGCCAAAAGCCTCTATTACTGTATGTTATGAAAGCTCAGGAGAGGCAAAACATTCCTAAAACCACTTGATTAAAATTAGTAACACCCGAAACTCCCCCCAGTTGTTTATGGATGGCAGGGCTGAAGGAGGCAAGAAGCAAAAGCAAAAGCAGAGGCGGCTCTGCTTTCTCTGCAGCGTGACAGGCCAAGGGAGTCTTCGGATAATTTCAGCTGGCTGCTGAAACATTGTCCACTTGCCTCAGAGGTCACGTGGGGAGCAAGACTGGTTTTCCACCTACGGAAGCAGAGTGTTAGGTACGGACAAAGTGCCAGATACGCCAGCATCTCTGAACTACCTTCAAAGGCTGTAGCACTTTCATCCCCATGGCATCCTTGTAGCTATTTGGATATTTGTGTGATGGCAGCAGGGAGGCAAGCACAGGGTCTGCAACTTATCAAATGTGTGCAGAGGCAGGGACTCCTTCCTCTCCTGCCCTTCTCATGGATCACTTCCTCTGTGGATGCTGAGCCAGAGGAGCACTGCTGCCTCCCAGGCTCCTATGCTGCAGTCCTGATCCATACCACAGGAGAAGGGAAATTTAAACGTGACCATGGAGAGAGATTTAAGCATGGAAAACTGTCAGGTCATTATATTCCCGTGGCATGACTGCTGTCCCTTGGGCCTCCTTCCCCCGGGACACATCAGACCCTGTGCATGGCAGGCTCAGCCCAGCAATCCGTGCTATTCCCTTTGCTCATCCTTAGCACAGGCTAAATCAATGTTTGCTCCGGCCTAGCACCCAGCTAGCTTGTTGCTTTACCAAAGACAGGAGCCATATTCAACTCAAGCCTCTGAACTAACAGGCCACCTGAAGCAGATCAAGCTGCTTTTGCACCATCTCACTCTTGGTGATATGTGAAAACCTCTGCTTGGACTTTGGCAGTGACCTGCATTAAATCATAGGTAACTGTAATTTCGTCTTATTTCTATTGCTTGTAATTTCTATCAATCATCATTTCTGCATTCTGCACAGGACCATAGACCCTGGGGGAATTTCTGTGTGGAAAGGACTGGACTAAAGCTCTGGTGCAGAATAAGAAGATGGAGCAGGCCCTGATCTGCACCTTTTGCATACAGACCTGCCCCTGTGCCAGGGGAGAGCCCCCCACTCCAAACCCTCCACGGGCCACAGAAGGGACACAGCAGGGGGCTCAGGGGGTCCAACTCTCCCCCACAGTGGTGGGCTTTGGGTTTCCCTGAGTTCTTTGAAGGGTAATGGAACTGCAGGGCTTTCTGCACATGTACTGATCTGCATGAACCCAAGCTCTGGGTCAACAGAGATTATTTTTATGAGAAATAAAGACAAACTTGCTGTTCAACATTACCAAACCACCTGATACCTAGGGCAGAGCCTCAGCTCTTCATCAGCACAAGGTATGGTATGCACATTAAAGTATGAGGTTTTTTTATCAGACACATACAGGGCGCCTCTGTCAATATTTGACCATGTTTTTCCATGTCACCTGGACACTGATCACAGAAAATATCATTTGGCCCAACAGGAATTCAGCACACAGCTTAAGTGCTGAAGGAAAGATGTGCAAATAATGAAGCAATGCACAGTCTTAAACAAATGTATTGCAATGTTTGGAAGACATGCACATACGCAGAACTATTTGTATTGAGAGAGAGAAGCAGTCTCACTTCAATTCATTGAAATTATGGACAATGCACAGGCCCCAGAAACCCTGTGGCAGCCCAGGCCTTCACCAGGCTTTACCCAAAATGTGCCTGCACACACACACACTGGGCCAAGTGCCCCTGAGTTTCCTCCTCCACCCAGGGTTTTTAACCTTCAAGTCGCATTGAAAGCACACGCTGTTACTGTTGTCTTACTGTTGTCACTTTGGCTTGTATCTCTCACCTTGTTGTTCTTAGGTATGGTGGTGCTTCTCACTCAAGAAGCCACCACAAACAATTAGGAATTTTTAAGAATCCCACAGCACTCAAAAGCCATAAATGCCTAAATAGCCACAGACTGAAGGCAGTGCAAGTAGCCTGAGTCTGCACCCACTGAAGAGAACAAATGCTTGATTAGAGCCTGCAGCAGAGCTCTGGCCTAACTCCAAGCTGATTGGGAAAATCCCAGAGCCCTACTTGATGATTAATTGTCTTCAAAGCCTTCAGTGGAGCTATTCCACCAGTACATTTCACAAATCCTTAATGGTTTAAAAAGGAATCAAACTAACCTTTACTTGGAATCATCTTAAAAACCCTTCTAAAGTCCTTTCAGGCTGCAGCTTGAATGTGGCACCTGAATTACATGAGGGCACCTGCTACCGGCTGGGAGGCACCTATTTTGGGTAGGCCAGGAAGGATAAGTCTGAAAGGAACTCTGCTGGGCCAGAAGGAAAAGGTCAGGGAGGAATGCAAGGGGACACCCAACTGGGTCAGACCACCCCCAAATTCCTGACTGTCATGCTGAGGTCACGGACACTTCTGTGCAGGTCTTGGAGTGTGTGTGTGTTGGTGTAAGGTCGTGCCCTTGCCCTGCGTCACTCTCCATTCTTCTTGGGAACAACCAGGAAGAAACTCCTAGTGTTTCTTGGCTCCTGCACACACTTTTCACGCACAGGGGAGCACCTAGCCCATAGAGAACATTTCTTTCCTGCTGTAATCTTGATGGAAAACGTCGTTAGTGATGGAGAAAGGAATTCAGGAGACGGCTGAGAAGTGCCTGAGGGAGAACTTTCATATCTATTTGCACAAGAGACGTCGTGAACATGCCACCAAAGAAGTCAAGAGAAGCATTAACAAGGCAAGGGGAAAGGGCAAGAGAATTTCCTCTCTTTCAGCTCCTTGGGAGTCCTGCCTGTGTTTCAGGGCATTGGTTTGCTCCGGCAAACCTGGGTGGCCTGACAGGGCACTGCAGCAGTCATCCATCCTGAGACACAAGGCAGATTAAGCTACCCAAGTACCGTGGCAGGACTACAAAGACTTATACCCAGAAAGTCGGCACCTGAGATGCTGAGTTTCCAAAAATCACAAACACAGACAAGGCCACTTGGAGGCCCCTCCTTGAGTTGGCCTGCCTGAAGAGCATCCCTCCAAGAAACACCCATGAACATGCAATGCCATCGCCTTGAAAAGAAGGGGAAAAGCACAAAATTCTCAGCTAAATCTTTCATGTTCTGGCACGGCCTGTAACTCAAGGTCCCCCTCCCACCCCGTGTCACTGTCATCCTGCCCTGCTTCCCCCGCCCAGAGGGGGCAGATCAGGGATGCACTCAAGGGAAGCGCTCGGGTGCTCCCTGTGGTGAGGCTGCCACAGCTCCCTGCGAGGCCCAGCTGTTGCCGCACAGCCTTTGAATTCGGCGGTGGCATCAATTAAGGCAGTTCCTGGAACAGTGCTCGGGGCCAAACCCGCTGCCGCGCTCTGTCAAACGGCCGGCACGAGTCAATAAAATTCCGTCCATCGTGGGACTTGCCATAACAATGGGACACAAACATGCTTAGCCTTACGCACTAGAAATGATGTCAACCAAATTAGCTTTGCCCGAGTTACTCAGACATTCTTGCAAAGCTCGGCCCTGTCCTCTCGTTTCTCAAGCCTGACTCTGCTGTTTGCCAGAGGGAGCTGTGGAGCAGCCCCCCTGCACAACAACCTTGGAGAAGGAGAAGAAAGGAAGGGTTCTTCCATTCCCTGTGCCCCCCAAACAAAAAAAACCTGAATAACAAAAACTGGGCTTCCAGGAGCAAGTCAGGCCTGAGGCAGCAGGTGGGGACACCCAGCTCTGGGCTCACAAACATACCCTGCCTAGAAAGCTGTCCCACACTGGGCACCTCAAGCTGGCTCTGCATCAGCCTGGCTCCCATCAGCCAGGGGCAATGCTGCCATGCCATATTTTAGTCAGTCCTGGCCAGGAGGCATTTGAATATCAGGTATTCAAAATGCAGTAAACTGTATTTTTGATTATTCAAGGACAAAACACCTTCCTAAAGAAATGCCACTAGGGAATCTATACAAGGAAACTTCCTTGCCAATATTCACCAGATAAACTCAACAAGAAGTTCTGATTAAAGATGAGCATTTAAGTGACTCAGCCTTAGACATGGAATCAAAATGTAACCTTGGGATACCTTTAACCTTTTCATGAATTAGAAAACTGAGCCCAGAGCTAAGGAAGGTGACCATTCACAGATGGCCCTAATTCCACAACAGGGCAAAACCCCCAAACCATCAAATGGAAAACTCCCCCAGAAAGGCTGTGCAAGACGTGCCTTGACTACCAAGGTCAGCTCATCCCAAACTGCTCCAGAGAATAAGCATTTAAAGCAGTTTTAACCCTAATTTGTCTGTGAAACTGTGTCTCATAGGCTATTTTTATGTTTATACTTATGAAAAAGTGAAATAGAATTTTAATTTGACTCAAGCAACCTCTCATTTAGAAGTTTGCTTGCCCACAGGCCATGGGCTTCATACCAAGTCAAACCCTGCTCTCAACCAAAACCAGCCCGTGCCCCAGCTCCCAACCCCAGCAGCCACACAGAGGGAGCTCTTCCCACCAAGAGGCAGGAAGGCCTGGAGTAGCAGAGCTCCCAAAGCAGCCCAGTGAACAGTTCCCTCTCGTGCACACCTCCTCCAGCTCGCCAAGGTCTGCTGCTCACAGAACCTGCTCTCGCTTCCACTCAGTTCAGCGAGAGTAGGAGCAGCCCCAAGTCTAGTCATAGTACAAGATTTTATTGCTGTCACGGTAATTAATGACTACTTACACTGAGATTTTAATGAGTACCTGCACTTTTTTTTGTTTGCTCCTTAACTGGGTCATAAAGGAGGAGTCCCAAGCGGTTTCCTGGATTTGCAGTACAATAGGGACCTCTACAGGTGTTTCCCTGTTCCAAGCAAGGCTCAGGACAGGTAAGAGCAGCCACACCAGAGGTCTGTGACACACAGACCGTGGAGCAGCCAGCACTGGGTTCCATGCCAGCATTCACTGAAACCAGCAGGGCTATGGAGACCCTGCCTATGACAAGGCTGGAGCTGACTGAATCCAGCCAGCCTTCAGATTACTTATTGTGCAGACTGTCTGCTTTCAAACACTTACACTTTGCCATGATACTTTTCAGGATAGCTCTAAAAGTTAAAACACAAACAAGTAAATCTGCACTCATATCACACGAGAGAGAACTGAAATGAATATTCACGAAGAAACTCTTGCTGTTTGCCATAAAACTTGCATCTTACCAAATCTGACCCATCTTTTCCCCCTCACAACAGTTACTGTGCTATTGATCTACCCAAGCACCATTTCTTAAAAGAACTCACAGAAGAATGATCTACTTTTTAAAAAGGTTTCAAGTCTGAAATCTCTCCATCATGCGGGTTTAATCCCTCCTTGCTTTAGTTCTCCACAGAACATCCTTCTTAAAGCCGTGCTTCCTAGGGATGGTCTAAAGGCAATCCCTTAGGAAGTGCAACCTTCAGGGGTGACAGGAGTTATTCTGAACTTAATTATGAAATCAATTACACTACCAAATTAGCCTTCTCCTTGTGGGATGCTGCAGTGTATTTCATGGACCAGAAATGAAACAAAACACATAACAGGTGTAAAGAATTAAAAAGCTCTAGAATTTTGCCGAGACGAATATGATTTTTTGCATTTGATTTTGGTTTTGGGGTTCTGTTGGAGGTGGAGGGGAGAGTTGGGGTGGGTTGTTTTGGGGGGTCTTGTTTTGGTTTCTTTTTTTGCATGAAGTTGAGAGTCACTAGAAAGTGACCAGTTTCACAGCTAGTTCTTAGTACACAAACACAAGGCAGGACTGCAAAGCTGCAGCAGCATGAATCAGATTTGTGCTTTTACTCTAAGTGGGACGGAGAAGAAACCCTGGTGCATCATTATTCAAATATACTGCAGGTTACTAGGCATAAGAGAATCTCCAAGGAAAAACTCGCTCCTACCTGCATGCCAGCCACCAGTGTGCCCCAGCCGACAGGCGGGACAGGGACAATGCGCACTCGGAGCATCAATCCAGCTCCTTACACTTCCCTCCAAAACCAAATCAGGTGTCTTTAAAGCCATCTTTTCCCCAGGCTTGCATCTCACTGTTTGCAACAGACCTTGCTGGGGTCAGGGAAACTGCAGGCCACCCACACACCTGAGCAGAAAAAGGGAGCTGAATTCAGGGAAGGCGTTCCAGCGGCAGCCCTGCACAGTAGCTGCAGATGCCAGTGAAGCAGGTTCAGGGCTGGGTGGCTTAAGGGCAACCCAGCTTGACAGATGTGCTGCAGGAAAAGCCAATGTGGTTCCACCAACCTGGATCATGGACAGGGCAAGTGCTCTGTCCTTCAGAAAGGAAGATCCCAGTCTGTGATGTCTTTGGCTTGGCCCTGCTGAGCTGCTGCCTCTCACAGCTGAGGCAGCCCTGCCTAAAAGTCACACAAACACAGAGGCTCCTCTTGAAATGACAGTTTTTGGCACGTGCAGCTGGAAAGGGAAGGAGAAGCCTACAACTCTCTTAGTTATGCCACTACAGAAAGAGTTTGAGCCTGATAAATGAGCTAGGAAAGATGATCCTGATCCTCTGACAGGCCAGTTCTGCAGGAAATTCAGCACCGTAAGCAGCAACACACCATTCCAGGCTGGCAGCATCTGTCACTTATCAAGGAAGGGCTCAGCAGGGCTGACTCCCTGAAGCAATCTGAGGCCATGCAGATTCCCTCAGCCCAACTGCACCGTGAGTCAGTTCATGCAGCTCACAGCTGGGGCCTGCTCTGAGGCTGTGCTTCTGCAGGGCGGGCACACAGCACCCAGGTGACGAGGAACCCCGTGCTGGAAGCCGTGACTCCACTTGGAAAAATAAAACTAAAATAAAGCAAGCATCTTCTTTTCCTTCCTGCCTTGCCTTCTTCCCATCTTCATCTTTCCATTTTATTCTCATCCGCTCCTGACATCAAGTCTCCTTTTGCATGGCACAGGCTTATCTGGTGCTTCACCCTCCAGTTTTAATTCCACTAGCAGAAAAAATATCAGCAACCTCTCACATCCAAAGCCACCTTGGGCCTGAAAGCCAACTAGAAAAAACATATTTCACTTTGTCATCCCCTGCTAAATTGTGACCCCTAAGCAGACCTTCCTTTTCACTTATGTGTAACCAAACAGTGAAAAAAATCAAGTCAGCGTATGTTGCTGTAGGTACAAAATGGCTCACCACAATGAGTCAATATGACTGAAAAGGCACTTGCATATCCTGCAGGGCACCTGCTTGGCCTCTGGTACACAAAGGGTGTAACAAACATCAGTGACAGGACATGCAAACAAAATGCATCTCTCTCCAACAGTTCTCCTTGGGCAAGGTGAAGTCCAGTTGTTCCAACTTGTGCCCTTACAACTTGCGTGACAAGTGCAACTGAGCCAGTTGTGTAGGGTGTGTGCTCCAATACACAACCTCTGCAATGGAGAAGGGCTGGTCCTTGGGAAGTGAATCCAGCACTGGCAGTGTGAGCACAGGAAGAGACAACTCACTGGGGAGAAGAAGATTCACTCGCGTGACAAAAACCCTAAGGGCTTTTCATCCTTGGGATATTCAGCTCTACAATATTCTCCTGAGACCAGCAAGAGGGATCTCTCACCTGTGCTTTCCTAATAACATGCACATCTTCCATTTCCATGCGAGATAGGCGAAGGGTGTTTTTCATTGGTGAGGATGTGCAGACTCTAATTTATACCTAATTGCCCTTTCACCATGTATGTGTCACAGAAAATGGTAGGGCCACTACCAAAAGCTGACTTGAAGACTGTGAAAGCACAAGTTACCCAGCAGTGGAACCTAAGAAAAGGTCAGAAGAATGGAAAAAAGCAAACAGTGCAAAGATTTGAAGGTTTGACTGGAGATGAAGAAGACAAAAATGCTGAGGGTTGGAAAACAGTGGTGGCAACGTACAGAGGAGAGGTCTGGTATCCATTCACTCCTCACCAGCAATCCTTTTTTGTGTGTGCATATGCTGCTTGCTCCCTCTGTTACACGGGATTCCAAGCAGTGTGTGATGTGCTGGCTTTTTTACTGGTATCACAGAGCCAAGATGGCTCAGCCACTGGTCAGGAGGCCCACATGATAAGCCTTCAGAACTTCAGACCATTCGAGTGCCACATGCACCTTTACCCTTTCAAACCCCACCTTTCATACCCATTTCAGCATTGTCAACATAGCCTCACAAACACACATTTTTTTCAACAAACAACACGCATGCTTGTTGTGAAAATTAACTCACAAAACAAAGAAACTGAGCTTTCAGCAGGGCACCTGAATTTAGGAGCCCATATGACTCCACAAGACCTCAAAGTACCAATTGCCTTTCTCTGGTAGATGGCTGAGCGCAGCAGATGAGTCTACGATGTGCAACAGCTGAAATGAAAATCTCTGAGGGCCATCTCTAGTCACATCAGCACTGGCAAACACTCCAGCTGGCAGTGAGACGTCCCAGTTAGTGCCACCATCTTCAGAACCAATTTTCTTCCCTTTTCCTTGAACCAAATCTTTGTACCTTCCCAATTCTTTGTAGATAAGATGAATGGAACCAAGCATCCAATATGCAATCTGTTAGTCCAGGATGGAACTGAAGCCCTAAAATATTTTCTTTCTTATTTGAGTGGTCACATTGTCCCCATAATGTGCAAATGGAACAGAGAAAGTCTCTTTCCTGGGAAAAACTGTAGTGAAGCTTCATAACGAAATTCCAGCTTCTCTAGCAATTCAAGTCTTGTGACAGAAATCAGGGTGCAGCAAGGCAATGTTCTGCCTGAAATTCCATGCAACTGAGGAGCTGCCTTAAGATGTTTAGGAAGAGAAGAGTTCTTTGTCACAAGCACACTCCATAATCCATTTTGAGAAAGGTGTCTGGTTGCTTTGCTTAAGAAAACAATAAGAACGTGCCATGCCCAGAGGTGTCATGGTCTGATCTGATTTTCCAAGAATTGCTTACTCTCTATGGTCTAATTTAAGGACAGTTTCGAGAACCAGACATTTTCCTCAGTCCAAAGCATTTGTTGTCCTTTATGGCACCAGAAGCCCATGCCTGGCCCAGCGCACCAAAGGTAACCATTGGGCTGGGAGAGGGCTGTTTATCCACACACACAGCCAGCAGACACCAAAATCAGAACCCAAATGGTTAGTGGTCAGTGCATGATGTCCAGAATACAGCTCCACTGTGAGGGAGAGGTGGTGCTTATCCTCCAGAGAAGAAAAAAAGAAAAGAAAACCAAACAAAACACACAAAAGACCAAAGCAAAACACTGTACAAGTGGCTTGAAATGATTGAAACCAGCTAAAACCAACCAGTCCTCCCCATGGCAAACACTGGGCACAGGACAGTGCCCAGAGGCCTGCCAGTGTCCTCAGCTGCTGGGACCTGAGCACCATCCACCCTCACCCAAGAGAGCAAGTCTTTCTTCAACAACACACAGAGCCTGTCAGTCCTGCGGGAGTTCCCTCGGCACGCTCCTCCGCCGTTCCCTCGAGCTCATCTCCTCAGCAAGGCCGGGGTACCTGTCCAATGGCGCGGGGGGCCTTCCTCCTCAGCAGGCAAACTGGTGAGCGTTCCAGCGCCAGGGCTTCACAACGCCGTCTCACCCACACACACCTTGTAGGGTGATTTCAGTTTCCTGCATCTAAAGCAGACACCGTCACGTGATTCGTATCAGCCAAACCTGAAACTGCAGCAGCCTGCGCAGAACCAAAATCCACTCCCCTAACTCACTTAGGCAGCCCAGAGGAGCCCCACATTTCAGACAACTGCACCACTGGCCACACCGGCAGATCAGAAATCAGAGGTATAGAGCATTAGTTCCTTTAAGATGACACCACAGATTAGTAGCAGGCAAAAACACAAACCCAGTGCCCTCACAACGCTGCCCACTGAAATTCAGATCAGCATAATCAGAAGGCTGCAGATTTCCCATACCTCTTTCTTACGTAGCAGTAGATGATGGCAAGTATTCCACTGGTCAGTATTCCTATACCAATCCCCACAGCAATGTAGCGCTCGTAAGAATTATGCGCATATGAATTTAGTGTTAAATGTTCACACCTCTCTCCGTTATAACCGGCAAGGCACCTACAAAATAAATACACATCACGCAAAAAATTATTCAGAGCTTGTTTTGCTTTCTATTTCAAACACACATTAGTTTCCATCAGTTTTGAACAGATCACAAGAAGTTTAAAGAAGGAAGGGCTGAACCTGGTGCTCACTCAGAACCTCTTTCCTCCACCAAGACTACCAGTTGCCCCAGTTTATCTAGGTTAAAGCTAGCTTGAGTACTGCAGTCACAGCAGCAACACAGTCTAAACATCTCCTGGTTGCGCAGGGTGTGGACCAAGGCCATCTGCTGATCCTCAGCTACTGTAATGTCTCCAGAGGCCAAGGTTGCCCACTATGCATCCTAGAGAACTGCAAGGACACCCTGGTCCTGATTGGTATGCACTTGTGGAATAATGGAGCTGGAGCTGATATGTTGGAAGGTGCTGTTCCCTTCTTAGTACTCACTGTGAACATCTACTGCTTCCTCTATTCCTTACTCCAGCACCAGCTGTGATTTGAGATGGCACCGTGGCAGTGACCTACAAAGCTGTGAATTCCCCCTCTCCCTCCCTTAGCTCTACACTAGCACAGCACTACAGCCTTGTTAGCAGTCCTGAGGCACCACAGCACTCAGGTCTGTGCCAAAGCTACATCCAGCAAATACCTGACTGACACTGTGAAGCTGCACATGCAGCACAGGAAGAATCAATGCCAGTGTCATTTTTGCAGAAGGGTATAATAGGCAGCGTTCCTTACTTGCATATGGGCTTCCTCAGTTCACTGTGGAAGGCGCAGAGCCCATTGATACAGTAGCTGTGGTGTTCCTCAAGGCAGGTCTGCATCAGCTTCAAGAGCTTTGGCTGCTCTGTATAATCTACTGTGAAAGAACAAAGTCGTGTTATGCTACATATTTTCGCACCTGGAGCAGAACAGACACTGTGCATCAAACATTCCATACATCAATTTCCTGTGTGGTGTCTCATGAGCTGATTCAGTCAGCACTGAACAAGAACAAGCTTCCCAGACAGTCCAGCACAGCCTTGAGAAAGCACAAACTGTAAATAAATCACCTGCTCTTGAGGAACATGTACAGAAATGACTACGGGAGATTCACACGGGGTAACATCAGCACTATCCAATCTGCAATCCAATCACAAAAACTATCCCAGCAATAGCAGGGGTTTTGGACACAAGGAGAGCACTGCATTATTATCAATATCCTTCTCAGTCTTAATTCAATTAATATTTAATTTTTTCTTTTCCTTGTCCCAAGACAAACTATTCTATTTCTAGTGCTCCTGCTTGCCAGCTCTGCAGCCATAAGTGAGGATGAATGGTAGGACTCCTCCCTCCCCTCCCTTCTCCATGGTTCCATGTTAGCTGAGTGTCCCATGAGAGTTTTAAGCTGCCCAGACTGCCTGGATGGTTTTTGCTGTGAAAAGCACAGTCCATGGCTAGTAAGGTTCTGAACTGGTGCTGAATTCTACACAACTGGGTCAGCAAGCACACTTCTTGAACAGAAAATGTTACCCTATTCCCTCATTCACAGTGGTTCAAATGGGAATAAAGATGTCCTGGGAACAGGGGTGCAGCCGGTGAAGAGAAAGCTACAAAGCTTTGCCATCACTGAAGGCATCTGTTCCAACTGGTCTCTCTACCCAGTTCCAGGAATCACTGGTGGGGTGGGGTGTCCAAGCAATGACTTGCTATTTCAGGGGACTGCCCCAGTGACAGCTGAAGGTGATTTCCTAACAGAGTGCATGTCAACAGCAGCCTGCAGTTATGACCACAAGAAAAATAACATCTTGCAGCAAGGTGACAAGGTCTGCTCAACAAAGGTGACTCAACAAAGGTACAGCAAGCAGAACCCTTCCTTGCTGACTAAGTGCTGAATCAAGGTCTGGAGATAGTACAATCATGGAACCATTGCCACGGACACAAGCCTCAAGCCCCCTTGAGGGCAACTTGTGATCCCATCACACACTTCAGGGGGTTGGTGCTGTTAATCCTGAAGTCCCAATCAAATTCCAGTTTGAGCCATTTACTGGCAGGAACCTCCTTTGTGCGCTCTTCTAAGTAGTTTGGGGTTTTTTTTTCTTCCTCCTCTCTGCAGCTTTATCAGAGGGGACAAGCAAGGGCAAACAGCTGCTCTCACTGGAGCAGCTCTCCACTTGAGCTGTGAATGATGTGGTTTGGACACCCAAAAGGCATGATGCTATCACTGACATTCAGATCCAACAATTCCTTTGAGAACAGTGTCTCTCAAACCTGACAGAGTAACCAGACTTGCAGCTTAGGAAGAGACTTAGGGAGAAGAAGTGACAATTCAGGTCTGCTTGAAAAATGACATGTTGGCTCACTGCACTTCCTCAGAAAAGCTACAGAGGTGGGAGAAGCATGTCTTCTTTTAAAATGAACTTCTAATGGCTGAGAAAAGGATATCTTATCCATCCTTCCATGGAGAAAAAGTTACCCACAAGTTTCTCTTCACACTGTGGGGCCTAGAAACACAATACAAGGGAGGAAGTTGGTGCTGGCTAAATAGGAGCTCTAGTATCCAGCTCTGGCTCTGGGAATGCTGCTGACAACCTCTGGAGACAGGCTTGTTGGCTAAGAGCACAGCCAGCAAAGGACCAGGCCTTAGAGTGACAGACTTCAGCAAGAACTTAAGGAAGGGCAGTTCTCATGAAAAGACAGATTTTGGGACAAGAGATGGATGACCCTATTGGCTGCACAGGAGACCTTTATGCTGTTCTCTGATGAGGAAAGCACAATGGATAGCATGTGATCAGCAGAGCTGCAGGGCTCAGCATGCCAAGGAGATCTAGGATGCTGGGGACTCACAAAAGCCCACTCTGGTTAGGTCTAAAGTACCTGCAGAACAGCTACCTAAGCTCTGCAGGGAAGAGTTGCAGAAAACAGACAATGGGCACATCCACACTTTTCCCAGGAGCCTCCTCAAACACCGGGGCACCAACTGTTTTGAATCACCATTTCAGCACAAAGTCCACTAGAAAATCACTGAAAATACCCTTTAATGGGAGACCTCAGCCAGCATTTCCCACCACTCTCCCACTAGGTCCTGAGAAGATGTCTACTGCAGAAGGTTTTGTTTTTAATTTCCATCTCTTCCACGAGTGGAAGAAAGAAAATAAACATGAAGAAGGTACAAATGCACACCCCAGAGGCACAAAATCCCCAGCCACCTCTACCCCAGCTTCGACCAGATGGATTTCCACATCCCCAAATCCCTCCTTGCTCACGCCAGCGCTGCCGAAAGGTGGCAGACTTCCACCTACCCACATCAGCAGGAACCTCTTCCCTGAGTGCTGGTGTCATTAGAAACCCAGGTCAGCAGCAGCCTGCCTAGAAAGCACCTGAGACAAACCACCACATTCCTTCGTCGCTGTCAGGAGGGACAGCTTGGTCCATTGTGGGTAAGATCAGCTATTAAGTCTACACACAGAAATTCCATGTGCTAATTATTTTAAACGTTGCAAAAGTACAAATGACCTCTGAAAGAATGAGTCTCCAAAACAAAAAGGATGATTTCCTAGCCTGCCCCAGAGCATTGTGTTAATTCCTATCAAACTGTCCGCCTAGATACTAAACAAGCTGTTGAATAAACAGGCCCATGTGCCCTTTCATGTCACATGAGAGGAGAGAGAAACATGCCGTATAAGCACTTGACAGCTGCCTGCAACTGAGTCATTCAAACAGATACACCTGGCAAGATCTGACATGAAATCGGGGTTACAGGTACTTGGAAGCCTGGGCTTGCCAAAACTAACAGACTGGCAACAAAAGGAGTCAGCCAGTAAGACCATGACAGCTCAGTCCCCAAGTACGCTGCATCGGGGAGGAAAGGCAGTGGGAAAGAGGAGGCAGGGAAGGGCTCAGTCCCAGGTCCAGGGCCTCCTTCACAGGCTGCATAGAACCAGCTGATGGCAATCAAGAGATTCTAGGTTTTTCCCAGGGCAACCAAGACCTTCCCTACTCCTGGCTGTCCATTTTGCTACGAAGGCTGTCAGTCAGCCCCAACACCACCCAAAGTTCTTCGTCCACGCTGTGCCAGCTCCCAGCTCCTCTCCATGACCTTTCCCCCTCTCAGCTAATCACTGAGCCTAAAATTCCCCAGCCCCAGCACTGGTGACAAGTAAAGCCTATGTGACATAAAAGGAGGAAATAGGACCAGATCTTGTAAATAGCAGGCAAAGAGATTGAGCAGAAATTAATGGTTTTCCACAAACAGTACCTCCGACCCCAAAGGACTTGAATCCCACAAGAAACTCCCAGCTTCTCCAGTGATACTGAACCAGGAATTCATGTCTTAGAACCCAGTATGACTGAACCCTGGCAGTAAATCTTAGCACAAACTTACAGCGCACAGGAATATAAGCTACCAGGAAACTGGAGAGATTCAGTCGGTTTCTCTGGTGTCTTTTTAAGCACTTCTTTTCAATCTTCTTTCTGGAAAGGCTGTTTATTAACTTGTCACTGGCTTTGTAAGAGGTCCACTAAAACATAATTTTAACTCCTGGTGTAAATGTGTGCTTGAACGTTTCTGAATTTGATTCTACCTTTGAGTGGAATTCTCTCAAAGGAAAATGCTGGTGGCCAGTTGACTACCACAGCTCCAGCTGCCACAAAGGGTCACAGACTACTGCAGACATGGCTGTGACCCTGTAAATAAGCCTCCTCTTTGTTGAAACATGACCCATTGCTCCTGCTTTCTAGAAACAACACTAACAGGGCACTTAATGAGCCACAAGCTATCTCCATTTCATTATCCTCCTGTTTGCTGTATGCACCTCTGCAACAATCGTGTCACAGACTAAACCAGACCACAGTGCTGCACTGATAAACCCAAGTACTGCGGTCAAAAACCAACACCTTACCGATTTCACATGCATACAAGTGTGTATACATACTTCATGTATATATATAAGGAACCCACACGTACAGTATGTGTATGGATGAAGGTATATATAACACTCTGCCACTAGGAGAGATCAGAAATGAAAATAAAACAGCTGGACTTGTTATGAGAAAATAATAAAAAGCTTACGGATCTACTAAAAAAGGCTTGGAAGATGTCCTGTGATGACTTAGAATTAACAGAGGATTATTTGTATGCTTGTTTATATGCCTTTCAAAGTACAGAGACACTAAAAATTTTCACAGTTCGACTCCTCTCCTCCTTTACTGACCTGCCAAAACCTCATTCCCAGATGGCACAGCTCTCCGAAAGCAATGACATCACCAGCATTTCAGCTAACATCAAGAATGCAGCTGGCAGGATAAACACAGCTCTACTCTCAGAGGTTGGCAGGTAAAAGAGCCTGAGTTCACATTTCAGTCAGGAAAGAGAAAGGAAGAAGGGAGAGAGCCAGCACTCTGAGGAGGGCTGTGAAAGCCCAGACAGCCAAAAGCAAAACTGCAACAAAGGCAGAAACTACTGAGTAAGAACTCATGACAGGCATCGCTCGAAGTTGTGCCTGCTCGTTCTCACTTGTGCGCATTAAGGTGCGTGCCGAGGACAGACAGAAACCAAGCACCAGGCAAAAGTACCAGAAATTGCCATCAGAAACCTTGATCACCAGCCTTAAAAAGTCTCCTTCAAATCATGACTGAACTTGAGTTAAATGATCCTTCAGCTGCTCATTGCTGAGCCTACCCCAGCTGGGTGGCAGCCCTTACTCCAGAGACGCTTCAAAGGCTCCATGAAGAAATCAGCTCGTCTCACAAATCCAACAGCGTCCGAGGGATGGAGCATCACAGCAGCTAACATCACAGATTTTGGTGGAGGTTTTGGTTTGTTGGCTGGGTTTTTTTCCTAGTTGACAGATTAACAGAGACAAACAGAACAAAAAAAAAACCCAGTACCTTCAGCGTTGTTTTTTGTCCAATTATTCCGTAAGTCAGTGCTGAGGGATGAAGCAGTAATAGCTGACTCTTCACTCAGCGCCCCCATTGCTGTGTAATGCAAATAGATGCTTACTGGAACAGAAAGCTCAGTATATCCATTCAAGGTTCATTTCACCCAGAAAGCACCTCATACAAGATGCACTTCAAACAAACCCCAGAGAAGGCAACAATATAATAACAAATCATTTAAAACGCTCTTGCCTCAAACTTCCTTTTGACACAGCCTAATTATGACTGTGGGACAACAAACGATGGCTTGCAAATTTCCCAAAATACAAATCCATCCTGTTTTCCATTCTATTATCTTGCACAATTTACAACACAGATACACATAACATAATACAACCTCACACCTGTTTACCAGTCTAAGTAGCTCGTTTTCAAAGAGTCCAAATTTTACCCCATCAGTTAAAATTTCATCCACGTTTCAAATGGCTGAAGTAGCTCTGCTTCCCAACGTCTCTGCATGCCTCCCACCCCACCGCCTATTTCAGAAGGAGAAAGGCTTTGTTTCTGTTTAACAAAGCCTGGCACCTCACAACACAGAAAAGCCTCTTCCAAAACCTACCTTTCAGCAAAATATAGATCAGCATTCCAAATGTCATGGCAGGCAGCTGCTTTAACACCTTCTCAGGTCTTCCTTCCAGGTGGCTTGCTTGCTCTGCTTATCTGCGCTCCCGTGTTTTCTCTTGCACTTATACGCCAGGAAGCGTCATCTCCTGTTCTCACCAATCAAGAAAAGGTGCATCTGGTAACAACCTAACCCTCGGGGCAACCACACATTTATTTAGGAAACTGCTATTATCTAGCAATGGCATCAGGTTTTCTTTTGAAACCCTGGTTTCCTATTACCTGTGGGCATAAAGGTACAGTTTTAGAGCGAGACCCGGAATCTGACAGCAGAAGAACGAAACACCAGCCAAACAAAGGTGAGCCAAACAAAACACGATGTGAAAATGTGGTGTTTCCTTCTCTTCGCAATGTAGGTCTTATATGACACCCAGGAGGATATTGACCCTCAGGATGCTACACTGGAGCTCAAGTGCAGAGACCAGTCCCTGCTCTGCTAATGTTCCTCCCCTGGTCCTCCCTGTCCCTCAGTCCCTGCCATCCAGAAGAGGAACTGCGGGAACAGCTAGTGCCGAAATTAGGAAGCGATCAGGCACAAAGATAGTGGATGGTGTTCCTCATCAGTGACTGCCAGCAGGAGGCCTTTGATCCCAGGCCCTGCAAGCCTGAGGGCTGTGCTAATCACTTTCCATTCAGCCTGGCTGTGCACAGCCCGGGAAGCAAGGCAGCCCACTAGCCGGTGCCAGGCCTGGGATTGCTGGCTAGAGCTACGGGGCACAAGTCCAGACCTGGCCAGGCACAAGCACTAAGGAAACAGACTGAAAGAGCAGGTAAACTGTTGCCTCCTATAGCAGCAGATCCCTTCACTTCTGCCAGAAAAGCCCATCTCTGCCTCTCCAAGAACTGACTATGCTTCATGAGAACACTCATACTTTTTACATAGTGTTTGCAGGGTCTCTAGAACAGACCCTTCAAACACGCTTCTCATATTAAACCGGTCTCCACAGCTCCAAACACCGTCCAGCTTCCTTGGTCACAGGCAGCTTGGAACAGGTAGGACTGGTCTCTCTGAAAGGTACTGATGTGCCCAGACTAGAGCAGTTAATTGGAAAAGCCCGGCTCAGTAACACACCGAGACATCAACAACCTGACTGACCAAAGGAGAGCTACATGGTTCACCTCAGCAACAACTCACTTCCTCAACTGTGAGCTCCAAGCAACAAAAATATTTCAGAGTTTTTAGATTTTAAAACCCAGAGTCTTTTAGTAAGTGCCCTGGTAACTCCGATCGGCTCACATCCTCCCTCTCCACTGCATTCTCCTCAGTAATCTGTAGGATTACATCCTAACCACTTCACGTGTTAAGGGAAAAACACAAGCTAGTTATGCATATTTTAATTACGCCTTTTCCTGCTCATGGACTGCATTCCAGGAGGCTTTTCCCTTCCTTTGCTATCCTGAATTACTGCATGCCTGCACACTGATTGAGTGCAACTTGCACACTCCCTGGACGGACAGGAGCATTTATGCCTACCCGGATAACCTCTGCTATCAGTCCCAAGCAGGGACGAGGTTCGTGAGCCTTGCTTTCAACACTCGGCTGCACAATGGCAGTTTAATCTGGCCTGAATCCAAAAGCAGACTTTGTCATGAGGCAACACAACGGGTGTGGTAGGCCTGGGACAGGGCTGCAGTGGGCAAGGCCGTGCTCTGGCTGCCGCAGGGCATTTGTCCTTGGACAAACCTTGACCAGGTCAGGCACACCAGCGTGCTTTCCGGGCTGTCTAATGGGCCCTTCCCTCTGGATGCTCCTTCTGGATGTTCTCCCAGCAGAGAGCACTCTCAGGGACACCTCCAGCAGCTCTGCAGACAGCATGCAGTGGAGCCCAGCCCAGGCCTCACTGGCTGCGCTGTAGTGCTAACCCAGCTACCACAGGATGAAGGGAAAAGGCTTGCCATGCACAATGACCTGCTTGTAGGGCATGACAGAGGCAGGCTTGCTCAAGGGACACAAGCACAGTGCCATGAATGGTTCGTCTGCCAAAAAACACAGAGATGATCAGAGTTAAACCAAAGAAAACAAACAGCAGTGCAAACAGATGGACACAGCAAAGACTGAACACACAATAAACAAAGGAAGAACACAACCGTGCCCCAAACCACATCAACACCCTCCAGCAAGACCAAGGTAACCAGTGAACAAGTTTTATTCCATCTTTCAGTCATGGGTTGATGAGTCCAAGTACAGTCTCCATAGGTGCCTTCATCTTCCTACCACCTAAATCACCACTTAAGTTTATATTACCACCTACATTTAAAAACACAAGCAAGTGTCTGCACCATTGGCACTGTATATTTAGTAATAATCCTGTCAAACTTCTGCAAACACCGTGCTAAAGCAAACTCAAAGTCCATCACAAGAACAATCAGCACGGAAATGATGCTCCACCTTGACTTATTTATCACAGTAAGGGCATTTTTCCCTTTAACAGCAATAGAATTTAACCACAGTCTCTTTCCTTCCCCTTCCAAGTTAACTACAGCCCACCAGCAAACACCTAAGGCTCCTGATGAAAATAAATCAGTAATCTCAGCCCAGATAAAAACATGTAGAAGCCCAAACTGTCTACCACTGCCTTCAGTGGGAAAGTCACCAGTGCACACACTCAGCTCAACTGGCATCTCAGCAGTAACTTACACTGCACAGGACTGCTCTAGATGCATCCAGGAACCAGCTTTGGGAATAGAAGCATACTGATCTTATCCCATATGCTCTCCTCTAACCAGCAAAACACTGTGGCCATTAAAGCCAAGGCTTATAACATGGACCAAAAAAGAAGCCCTCTTCATGCAGTTTCAAAAAATAAGAGAATAATTAAATGGCTTAAAGTTCCAACACAAATATTTCATGAGGGATAAAGTTTCTCCTCCTCTTCATCTCCTGCTGTACTACATACGTTGGATGTCTGTAGTACTTTAAACTACATTCCACTCAATTCCAATCAATTTCATTCTATCCCATTCAATCTCAATCAAATTCAGCCCAATCAACTGTTCAGGTTTGAGGGATTGTTTTGAGATGGGGGTGCTGTGCACCAAAACAATTTGCCCAGACTCCAGCCTCAGTTCTAGTTACTTATTCACACTTACCTCCTGTAAATGTTTCCAGTCAGAATTTCACCAGCATTCAAGCTTATTTGACTATTTTAAAGCATTTTCTGAACATTTGCATTCATGGCAACATTACTGCCTGGCCACCGCTGGCTCTACTCGTTCAAAAAAAAGTACTTAAGGACTCTGAACTACATCCAGAGTGCTTAGTGACCTCAGAACCCAAACCATGTATTTGAAAGATATCTAGCACGTCTCAGTTTTTATATTGTTTGAACAGGTCCCAAGTGTTTACAAGACCTTGATAACTGCCCCAATACATAGGTACAGTTGTAATTCATGATTCATTCTTTACTCTTCATTCTGAAACACGTAATTGGCTAACACCACCAACATACCTGCATAGACTGCATTCTCCAAATGCATTTTGCTCACAGAAAGTCAGTAGGAGGTAAGACAAAGTACTTGAACATTTTATAAACCATCAGATTTAACATACCTGACACAAGAAAATAAATACAAAGTAGAAATAAATATATCTGTAGTAAAAAATAAGTGTTTTGTGTATCAATAAATAGAACAACTCAGATTCTTCTTCCAAGGTAACTCATTTGCTCTAGTAAATGAGCTTTTTAGCGACCAGGAGTGTGTTCTTCAGAAGCATTGCAACAGTCATAGGTCCTACCCCTCCTGGCACCGGAGTGATAAAGGCAGCCTTCTTCTTCACTTCTAAGAGAAAAGAGAAAAAGGCATTGACTAAGAATGTTTCCAAACCTTCTTTCCCACATACGCACCAAGGGCTGTGACTGGCAGTTACTGCAGGGAAGGGACCAGCCAAGGCAGAAGCCTTTCTGCAGCCACAGCAGGGAGGGAACATGGCCACGACCGGGGCTGCGAGGTACTTCTCCTAATCCGAATGTATCACCCAGGGCTAGTTCTGGGCCAGGGCTGCACAACCTGCTCCAGCTGATCTACCTGCAGCACCTTGCCCTTTCCCCATGGCAGCACGGGCACTCACACAGCCTGTGCTCCGACAGAAGCAAAGTTAATCCCAAGGAACTCTTTTGATAAGGGACAATTTTTGCCCGTGTGACCTAGGTGACCAGCTGTCCCAGGAACATCTGGTTGACATGAGGTCAGGATGAGCCCAGGAGAGCAGCAAAGATGCACATCATCCCCATCCATCAGCAGGGACACCACACCTGCAATATCCAGGAGAGCTATGGAAGCTGGGGATGCCATTCTGTAGGTAAGGAGGTGACCCCCCCTGCCCCAGCTCTGTGTTCCTGAGGATCAGTGTGCACAGCAAGTACTGCCATCGACAGCAGAGCACCCACAGTAGCCAGGTCACGTAGCCAGCCTCTGTCCCACTCATGACAGAGGACACACAACTGACACCATGAATGGTTTCAAGCATCAGCACTTTTCTATTCCCCAGTACAACCTTTTCAACCCTGCTTCTCACATGCATAACACCTGTGGGGCCTTTTACTCTTTTGTGATTGGTCAAAGCACGTCAGCATTCCATGCTCCTTTTCCTTTAATGATGTTCACCTGTTTGACACAGCTGCACCCCATTAGGGATGAGGATCAGCCACAGCCCATAATGGGCTATGTCCCATAATCTATTCTCCTACAACACATCCTAAAAAAAAGACACCCTGAGATCATAGAAAGAAACTTAAAACTGGAGAGAGTGTACAATTTTCTGTTTGTTTTTCTGCTTCACAATACAGACAAAGATGAGAGCTACCTTCAAGGAAAAATACAATTCTAGTGGCAAAATTCTCATTGCAATTTCAGCCATAAACACTCAGTTCCTCCAGAAAAGACTTCTTATTTGTTTAAAATCAGTTTTACTAGGGTGCCTAGGTTAAACCAGGATGCAAAGGGGCACATCTTTGCGAAGTACCACAAAGGAAAATCTTACCGATGAATTAGCTCCAACCATTAGCCACGTTAGACTACTGAAATTCAGCCTACACCTTGAGTGCATTTAAGCCCACCTGTTTGTATGAGGAATTCATATAACACAGCAATAAATCCTGGCTTGATCTTCTTACCTACTGTGCAAAATGCCATCAATTGGCATTACAGGCTGTTTGCAAAGGAATTCTGCTCAACTTGGTAGGAACTCACCTTGTTAAGACTGACAGTCAGGGTTTTTTTAAGGCACCACCATGAGAGGTTTTTTTGTTTGTTAGTTTGGGGCTTTTTTTGGCTTGCTTAAATAACAACTTCTTGGTAAATCATTCCCCACTTTCAGAAGCATTGCTTTTTCAAAGGTGCACACACACACAGGTGACAACTGAGCAAGCCTAACTGACACAAACAGACTGAACTCCACTCGAGTCCCTACAGAGCAGACCCTGCCTGGCTATGAGAAGAGATTAAGAGATGGAGAGCTAGGCACCTGGCTCTGGAACAAACAAGATCACTTGCTACTGCTTGAGGTGTATTTATCTTGAACCTCTGGAATCTATGTGGTGCTTGAATGGCAGGAATAAGAAGGTCACAAAAAAAGAAATATTACAAAAGCATTTGAAAAATTAAACATCAGGGGTTTTGGGAAATGATATTTACTAGACTTGAGGAGCCGGAGATAAATAAAATCAATAAAATGCTGTCTGAACCTCCCCCATGGCAGGGAACTCACAAGAGCATTTGCAAAGTTAACGGCAAATATCTCACTGAAGTGAAGAACAGAAGATCAACCCTCATTGAGGAGAGCTGGTAAATACAACCAGGAGGGTTTTAATTACTCTGCTGACTGGCACCACCAGATCTACTCTTACAATATATGGAAAGGAAATCAGGCTACAAGGCAGTTTTTCTTCAGATGTAAAATTCCACAAATTAATGAAGATGTCATATGACAGTTACTCTCAATATTCTCAAACATAAACAATTGACCTTTTTAATAGTCATACTATTTTGAAGTACCTACCATTTTAGAATGGTGCTTACAGTTAATACAGTTACTATGAATTCTCAGAGTAATGTGGTAATTATTGAAATGTATTCACATCTGCAGAAAACACAGCCATTAACACAGAAAATCCTATAGGCACTTTAAACTGAAATACGTTTGTTTCCATGGCAATGTTACCTACCTCTTTTCGTGGTGTTATTCAAACTACTCCTACCTTACCTACAACGAGGCCAACCCACAACCAGGCCGTGCCTTTCCTCAAGAAAGCCTTCCAACACCTGTCATGTACAACATGCATGGCCTGCGGTGTTAGTTACCCTTCCCAGCAGGAAACACACAGTGCACTGTTTTCCCAGGTTGTTGGGGAATTCCTCTGCCCATATTCCACCACTATAGAAATTCCTGTAGGTAGGTGTGGCAGAAGCCAAATTTTGTACCAGTTAGCATAAAACCACCCAGATGGCTTATGCACAAAAGCTGATCCATGTTTTTGAACACACAATAGGTGTCTGTGCTGGGGAAATTACCATCTGATAAGTTTCCATTGGTAAAAGTAAATACAGATATGGTGAATGCAATTTTCCAAGATGAATGCCAGCGACCAAAGGGGGAAGATAGCTTGGCCTCAAAAACGTCAATAGACTTTCCTTTCCTGGTCAAGTGAAATAGGCCCAAGCACAGTTCTCAGACACCACATAAATGTGTGACTGATCTCATGTAGGCAGGTGAGGTGCTGTGCTGTCAGTTCCATCAGGTCCTGCTTCTGCCTCTCAGAAATGAAGTAACTTGGTTCACAGCTTTACTCCTGCTTTCCCCAGATGGGTGCTGGTCTCCCAGGCCTTCCCTTGACAATCCGGAAAATGCAAATTAGATGCCTATGGGGGAGGAGCTGCTATTTTGCAGCTTCTGTAGAACCTTGAAATCTTCCTTTGATTCTTCAGAAGAAATGAAATGTAGATTGTTTCCTTGAAAAACAGGATCCACTGCTTTGGAAACAGCCCTTCATTCCTAGGTTCCTTTAAAGCTGAGGACATCAGACACCTAATAGGGTTAATCACACAAACCAACGGCAAGTCTCAACCTGAAGGCAGTTCTGGGTCTTGTGCATCTGCATTAAGTGATGCAGAGTAATTCCTGCCTAAGCACTGTTTCCACACAGCTTTACAAGTCCCTGTAAAGCTAGACCAGATCCCTGCATCCCTGCAGCACCGCTCAAGTGTGAAATCATGTGCTCAGCAGCCACACTAGATATCCCATGTTCTGCTCCACACGTTCTGGGATTCTTCTCACTGCGCACCGTGGGATACCAACCAGCAAGCACTTACCCCATTTCTCAGAGTTCCTTCTTTTTCTTATCCTTGTTTCTCTTATTGCAGCTATTTTAACTGCAATACAAAGGAAAACCAAGGAATTATGGCGCAGTGCTGTACTGCAAGCAGTGTGTATCAGTAACACCCCTGAACGACACCCTCTTCTGTGCAGGAGAATCCTGACTGGCCACGCAGCAGCTCACTGACCCCAGTTCGCCAGCAGCCTTCTGGCTCCTGTCACAGCCTAACGCCAACCTTCTGACTGATTCCTTGCAGTCACAGAGCACAACAGGCAATGGTTCCCCTAAGGTCTGCAGGGCAGCAATATGGTGACATCATCACACAGACTGGGCTCTTCTTCATGGCAAAATAAATACCAGATCTTCCAAATCAACTGCGAAAGGAACTAACTGAAGTTCTAACAAAAGCACCTGGAACATCCACATGCTGTTTTCGTGACCACTGTTTGGGAAAGCTGCACGGGAAGCTAATTTGGAAAGGATTCAATGTGTGAGGAGCAGCCTATAGCCAGGCAGGTACCGCAATGAACGCGGAGAGGCAGCAGACACCGTCAGATGCAGAGGCTGTCACAGAGCCCAGGCTTCCTGCACTCTGCTGCCAAGGTACAGCTGAAGGACCACCACTTCCATCAATTAATTGGATTTGAAGATTGTGGTGGGCAATCTCATTCAGAGAAAATGCGGGCCCATCACCTTGGACCCACATCAATTACTTGTTGGGGCTCTCCCTTCTGCTCTTAAGCGCTGGGAATCCCTCCCTGCTCCTGGTGGCACCAATTTTCCAGAACCTCCTTCACACTGTCAAGTCAGAAAGAACAGCTCTCCTGTGTAAAGCCTTCCACTCATACCACAACTACATCACCAAACGAAGATATTACACAAAAGAATTCTTTTCTACATAAGCATCTAATGAAGACTCAACAATCAGCACTGCTGTTTGTCAAAACTATGGAAGGAATTGTAAAGAAATACGAGCACCTTGTGTTTCATTGGTATTTCCAGTTCCACTTGCAAAGGTGCACTACTACTGTGGTGTGTTACTACCCTGCTCTACCAGTTACTCCTGGAAATGATGCTCCACCCAAAAGAGCTGTTTCAGCTAAACGTTCTGGGTTAGTTGTTGCTTTATTCCATGTTCCTGGTCTTTGTAGCCCTCCTTCTCCCTTGGCATTATAGCTGTGGCAACAAAAGCACATAAAACAGGGCCAAACACACCCACACATGCACTACATGGCTCATAGAAACAGATCTCCCTTTCTGTCACTGAAACTTGCTACCCAAAAGCAGCTAAAATGGCACTGGGGATCACAAATGGATGCCACTGCTTCTCCTCCTTCCTGGCACTTCACTCTTCCTCCTGAGGCTCCCAGAAGCCAGGACAGCTGCTCCCCAGATTCTGGCAAATTCTTAACATAAACAGGTACTCCCCATGTGCTGTGGTGGTTTTACATGGAGAGCTGCACATGCAGTTACATATATCACTGCAGTATCAGGCCGGGTATCTCAGTGCTTTGCAGCACATGCACAGTGCTCTCCTGTCTCGCTCTTTTAGACACCTTGGAACTGCGCAGTCAACTATTCCAGACCAAACCGCTATTGTTTTTTGATGTGCATGCAGTTTGGAGCGTCAAAATTAAGAGGACACGTGGAGAAATGTGAAATGGCAAACACTGTTTAAAGGCATTCCGTTATATTTGCAAATGTGTATGCTGAATTTGACAATGAAAGACACCAAAAAAAGAAGAGTTGAAATGCATCCTTTTGTTGTTAAAGAGATAAAAATAACTTTTACTCTCTCACCTACCTTGCAGAGATTAGAAGATGGGATCCAAGTACTGGCAAGATAAGCAACTGAATCAAAACACCTTCCACCCACCTAATAAAATTAATTTCCACTACAGAAACATTTCAGCCAGATGACCTGGTGAAGGAAGCCATTTCCATCTATATTTGTAAATTAAATTTGAACTCTGATTGCCCACTTGAACCTCTCCCTCCCCACAGCCGGATTTTTCTCCTAAAGAAGTGGATGAAGAGACAATAGATACTGATGGGCTACACAATGTTACACAGGCGCCACATGTCATGCCAGCCATTTATGTGCCTGGCCTCAATCGGCAAAAACCATTTTCACTCAGGCTTAAATATAGATTCAGCCAAGTGATCAAACAGGGGAAAAGGATAAAATTATTTGCTACACAAACAGGCTGGCTTCTGCCATTTCCTAACTGCCAGATCAAGTACTTGCCAAGGGTGGTTTACTTGCTGGAGTTCAGAACTGTATACACCGGGATGTTTTCTGTTGTTGTTAAAGATTTAGTGAAACTTTCACCGATACCAACGAACCAACAACAACTTCCCTTTGGCAATGCACAGTGAAATGCTACTTGTAACTGCAGTGGCATAATCCAAGCTGAAGTTCCTCCCTCTTTTTTGGATCTTCCCTCCCCCCAGGTAAAATCTCGAGAACAACCCACAGCAGACATGACGAGACAGATACAGCGCATTGCTGAAACTCTGAATCACAGCCTTGCCACTGAATCTACAGCTTTATTGCAGGCACAAGGTCCCGTGTTTGAAGAGAAACAAACAAGAAGGATGCAGGTTCACGTTTCTCATAGTTACAGGTTTTGTACTCCCATACCTGCTAAAGCTAACTAAACACCTGAAAATTCTCTGTACTTTAGTTCAGCTCTGAAAACAGAAAGTAGAACCTTTTATTTGTGATACCACAAATCCAGGCAGGATAAAATAAAAAAAAACTTTTCAAGCTGTCCTCCAAAAGAATTCTTTTCCTGGAGCTCTGTTGCACACATCCAGTTACACATTTCCAAACACATTCCAAGACAGTCGCTCAGCTACGCTCATGCAGGTAATTTCACAGACTTTAACAGATAGGTAACAAGCATGATGAGTAAAAGCAGCAGGGAACTGAGTGATGTAATTACAAATACACACAGCTGGCTAAAACCATTCTGAATATAATTATGCTTTGAACCATTATGCCAGCCACGATGTTAATAACTGTGAAAAAAAACCTGTGGGTGATTTTCATACTTATCAAAATAAGGAACTGTTGAGAACCATTAATAATGTGGGTAAATGCTGTCTAAGCTTCCCACACTCAACCCTGCCAAGAAGTGCAACAATCCTGCTATTCCAGTCTGGAGCTTCTCCAGAGCAGAGATATTAAATAAAGTTACATTGTGAACTTGCTCTGCAACAAGTTAAACATAAGAAGATCAATATGTAACAACAATTTTTAATCTGTTAGGCTTGCCTGGACCAAGATGTTAAACCCTTTTAGATGAACCCACATTAAACTCCAGCATAAAAGAATATTTCCAAAGCCAAGTTAATATTTACACAGACAAGTGTAGAGAAAGAGTGCAAAAGGAGGCTTTGAGAAGCTGTGGTTTAATTATAATTGCTATGAGCAGCAGGAGATCCTATGCTTGAGAAAGAGCAGAAACTGTTTTCAGTGATTAATTTTCCAACTTTTCATAAACTCAAAGGATTAAAGAAACTGGACACAAACACCTTCTACACCACTCCCAGAAGAGCTCATCTGTATCTCTTAGGGGTTGTTGGTACTTGTAATTGAAAGCAGCACTTTGTATCCTAACTAACATACAATTTCTTAATAGCAGATAGATTTGTGTTCTTATTTAGGTAAATAAATTATTAAAAAATTCCTGAAAACATTGTCTCATTTGAGATGCTGCCTAGTCCAAAAATGTACCATGAGTGAATCCTACAAACTTCAATAGATTTATCCAAGAGATTTGTATAAAGAGTGTTTCACTGACCTTCAAAGTCCACATCCCCAACTAACTTGGTTTTTCCTGTAAGAGGATCGTGGATATGGTTGATGCCTACGTCAATCACAGCAGCACCTTCTTTGACCATATCAGTTGTAATCAACTTTGGGATACCTGGAATCATCAACACATATTTAATTACCCTGGCCAGGTAGTCTGAGGTTATCAGTTTTGAATGATATCAAGGGGTGTGCATGCATAGCTATGCATGCACAAAACACAACTCTTTCCGTTGAATATTTCTTGATACACCCCACACTGAACACAACTATTCCTCAACTGCACACAGTTTGTAACTACTACAGAAAAGATGAAAAAAAAACCCACAAAAAACATCCCACCAGAAGTTGTGCCACGGGATTGGTTTGGGATCAAATAACACACTCAACCATGAGGCAATTCGAACTGTTACAGTAATCCCAGCAGACAACACTGATCCTCCACAGGGACAATACACCATTTCTTGCTCTTGACAGCAATTTGCAGAGACCTCTGCACTTGACTTGGAAGACGCAGCCTGGGCACTGCACACCTTGTGGGCTGCATCTCTGTGGTGTCCTGGGGTAGGAGTTTTTTGCTATTAAGAAATTCCAGCTGAAACAACCACAACAAGCCACTTCAGCTTTTTCATATGCAATGTATTTTTTCAGCACATTAAAATGCAAAGCATCTTGATATTCATCATGAATATGTGCCAGAAAACCTAGGTCACTTCATAGTCTAGATAATGAAATGTATCCATGGCCATATGACTCCAGTCAGGAAATTGTTCCCTACCATCCAACCTCCAACTTCCAGTAATGGGAACTTGCAAACTAAACACTACAATTCACCTTGCTTCTTGAGCATTTCCATCCATTTTTTGTTTTGAGAGCAATGTTAGAGTACCTCCAAAAAGGGAGTCTGAACTCCCCTCCCCATCAAAACAGCTCTCTCTCAAGTGGGGAGAAGGCAAAAAGGAAAAGAAACCAAATCCCTACAGTTTGAAACTGCAGTTTTTTTGGAAGGGAAGCACTGGTGTACAAGGCTCTGGCTCCACGTGCAGCGCTGGAGCACTGACACTTAGTCATTTGGATACAGGCAATACTACAACACTCTTGGCTCTCCATTTCTCACACCTCCATAAGACACCCGCTTGAAACCCTGCTTCTCGTGTTGAGCAAGCCAAGATCTCACACTCTTTCCTAGCCCTTTTGATAACATCTGACTGCATCTCCTTCATCCCACTCTGACCTAATCCATGGCAACCCAGCTGGTAATTGGATAATGCCTCAGCCTTATGGGGGTAAATGATCTGTGTGTGATAGGGCTGGAAGCATATTAATGGAAGCTGCACAGTTACACCCTTTGTAAAATGGCTTGATAATAAGCCAAATATTTAATAGCAACAAATGAACTAACCCCCAAACCAAATGAGCGCATCTATTTACTTAAGCCTACTTTACATACCAAATAGGAAAGGATGAGCATAAGAGCACCTCTTCCTAAAATGCACTGACTGAAGAAAACGGCAAAAGCTTTCACTGGCAATTTATGTAGAAATTGATGAATCACATTTTAAACAAAGGAAAAACAAGGCCCTACCTAATCTGAGTTTAGGTGCAAGGACTGTGAAACGGCCAATTTCTAAGAAGGCTAATCAGAATAAAGGGTCTGATCAACCAGCACTTCCCACACAAGACCACCACAGATCACGTCCCGAGGGACGGCACAAGTAGCCCAAGCAGAAGTTCATCTGGCATTTGGCACAGCCATGACTTTTTGTCTTTACCTCCTCCCCAAGCGTAGCAGGCAGATGAGCCCTGTTTCTCTCAGCAGACTGCAAAGCCCAGAGAGCAGGAGCAGCAAGCTGACTGGTTCAAGAGTCCTGCTGTTTCCATCACTGCCTCGCCTGTCCTGCAGCGGCTCTAGGCGCACCGCTGGGTAAAGCTGCACTTAGGCTTCTGCCATGGGGCTGGGCTGATGGCAAAAAGAACAGACAGCAGGGGATGTCTGTACAGGCAGGGAGAGCAGGCCAAGATGGGCAACCCCTGTGGTGAGATACAACGTGTCAGGTGTGCTTAACAGGAAACACAATGCCTTGGATAGAAATCCAAAAGCTGTGTGGTATTCAAAGAGATTTTAGGGAGGGATAGGCTGGACAAGAGCAGCGTTGGTGGAACTTAAGATGCAAGGAGTAGGCTAGGAACAAAAAGGAAGGAATAAACTGCATGGAGAGTTACAACCCAAATAAGCAGGAAAATTGCTGTCCCCAAGCCTGAGGGCAAATCAGAGACAGCACACGGAGATGAATCTTCCCACATTCAGGAGTCACAGAGAAAAGAAGCACCTGATTTGAAGTATTACCGAAACCATGAACGCAAGTGAACAGGAAAGCACTCAGAGGTGGAGCACCAGATCAGAAGAGACTCACTGCAACTAGTCACCAATCAGGAGCCAGGATGCAGATGGCTCTTGTAAAAGTACTACACAGGAAAAGGAACCTTGGTCTTCCATGCAGGCACACACAAAAAAAAGCTCATTTCCATTCACATATCTTCTGCAGTGGCACGTAAAAGCAGCTGTTCCAACCTGGCAAGGTACAAGTTGCAAGAAAGGTAACACTCACTGAACAGTTCACCCATTTCCGGGGAGTGTGATCCCAGAGGTAAAATGTGCACAGTTCTCATGTAACAAAAGGAAGCTTGGAGTGATTCCACCTTTCTAAAACACAACTTTCCCCAGAGCACCCACCGGGGCAGGGCTGTGTGCTGTTTGCATAACCTAGCCCTAGGTTTTTTCATCATTCCAAGTATATGTCAAGTTGTGTAACAAGTGTTGTATCACACTCCTGTTACAAATGACACAAGGAAAATAAAGTGAAAGGTAAACGTGGCTGAATTGCTAGTGGACCATTTAACTCCAAGCATAAACAACGACAAATCATGCTCAGCACAAAAATCCAAAGCAATGATTAAACTGGAAGCAGTGAATTTGGATGAAAAGTTAGTGGTTTACTTCCGGTTAGCACACCATTGTTGTCTTTTATTCACAGCGGTGAATTCTGGTCAGGCCCACAGTTGAACAATTAGATGTGGAACAAATAAGTTGTTTCTTACTCCTGGCCTGCCTTAGGAAAGAGGTGGTGAAGTTAAACCCTGAAGGAATGGGCATCTCACTTCAACAGGAAGTGACAAGCTTTAGACAGGTACCTGTCTGTCTTCATCTAGAAAACACATAAGGAAGTCTTGGGTCTTGAGGATGAGAAAGAGGGGGAAAGGGAGCAGAAAAGAGGAAAGACACAATCCTCTTGTAGTCCTACAAAACAGTACAAGAGAAGAACGATATCCCTGAGCTGCAAAGGGACCCAGAATTTTAGAAAGGCTGTACTAAGTTGGGTCATTCGATTTTTTGAAATTCATTTGTAGTTCTACTTTTAATACCTTTAAACAAATAACCAAGGCTGCTTAGAAGCAGAGTTACACCTGTTTCTTTGGGACAGATTAGTTCAACTCTAAGTGTTTCAGTTTACATTGCTTTAAGAGTACAGACACTGATCTTTCAGTCCCCTTCCTCTAGGCAATTAGCATTGTCTTTCTCTTGATATGGTAATTGTAAAAGAGAAAAAACCCCAGCCATTAGTAACATAGGTTACCCAAACCTCCAGTCAATTTGGCAAGGTTGGCCTTAATTCTAACAGCAGGGGAATAATACCGTGGTTTTATGAATGCAGGCTCCAGCTGATTTCAAGAAACCCTCCTGTCAAAATTTAAATGACTCATGATTTTTCCGTGGCACAGAGAATGTTTTAATTTACATAATTATACCTGTATAAACTATGCACTGACTGGTTCCCCATCTTGAGTTCACTCCGAAGTCTCCCTAAGGGAAAGGTGTCGCATGTGACGAGAAGCAGTTTATGAGTCTGCAAATGTGAAGGGCAAGAACAAAGAGCCAAATCACTTGCCCTTCCTATACTGAGAAATCCTACCCACTGCAACACCCTCAGTGAGCACAACCACTGGTTATTCAGAGAAATGTCAAACAGCCAGTGCCACAGACACAGGCTGCAAAGTCCTCTTTTTAGGTTTGAAATCCTGCAATTGGAGTATTAACACCAACCAGTATTACCTGCAGCAACTATTACTATGTCAGCAAGCTGCGTATGGATCTTGAGCTGCTCTTTTGGGGTGTATCTGTGAGTAATGGTCACTGTAGCATCACCTGAAACAGAAGAGAAAAACCAATTAATTGTCAGATATAAAATGCTATAAAAAGCACAGCATTTACCTTCAGGCACGAATGACTTACTTTGGTACATGAACAACAGAACAGATGATCAGATTGGTCTTGGGATGTGACTTTTAAATCAGCATAGGCAGAACACTCACAACACTTGCTGCTCACACATATGAAAAAACACTTGTTCTTAAAAATTCTCCCAGGACGAATTCATTTAGATACTGTGGACTGAATTCCCTTCCACGGGAAGGGAAGCCCTTCCGTGGCTTCGTTACATTCAGTGGAACGCCACAAAGCAAACCCAGCACAGAATCCAGCGTCTGTTTTATCAGACTGTTTTACCCAGTTTGTAGAGGGTGCCACAAGACTCAGCTGTCTGCCATACACAAAAGCTTCAATACAAGACCACCAGTAGAAGCACACATTCTTCTGCTCCTGCAGGATAAACCCCCCGGTAAGACATGAAAAACCCTTGTGCTATTTGATGGAGATACTGAGGAGAGACCACGACATGAACAGGCACAGGGGGAGGGTCCGAAGTCTCCTACTGCATCCAACAGCAGTGTGGTACTCCCACAAAGACTGACCAAGCAAGCAGCAAAGAGAGCAGCTCTCAAAGAAGACTCCTTCCAATTATTTGTACTACACAGGGTTCAGGTGTTACATACCCCCATCTCTGCCTTCCACTCATCACAGACACCTGGGCCACATTAGTTGCCAATAAATGAAGACCTTTTACCTTCAGACATTAGCATCACATCTGCTTCCTTTGGAATGTGTCTGACTAGTCTAATCTATGCCTCTCATCTTATTAACTCTCTCAGGCATCTCATCTTCAACCTCTCTGTGCTCTGGCTTCTCTGCTCTTTCCCCTCACCTTTTATCCCTCTTCTTCAGGCTCTACAGTGCACATCATCTCCCCAAAGACAAGCAGATCAAAACATTTGCAGATAACGAAAACAGAAAAGCACAGGCTTGAAAAAAAATAGAGGAGTCTACTGACACCTGCTTTAAGCAAAAGAACTAAGTCTTGCCCAAAATCACAGTCATTACTCAGCAGAAAGGCTGAGAAAAGCCAATAGATAAAATCCAAAGTTACAAGGTCACCTCTGAGGAATAAAATTGGTGCTAATTTGCCTCTAAGATTTTAGTGAAGAATGTGTCTGTAGTCAGCTCCTGAAACCAAGTAATTGCTTTCACTACCAAAAAGGAAAGGAGAAAAAAAAGGGGAAAAAAAAAATAAAGCCCCTACCTTGAGAATAGCAGTCCAGAAGCTTACAGACACCTCAGAAAGGGGAGGTTTTCCATTTATTTGTGATCATGCCCAAACAAAATAAACAACTATTTTTATACTGCTACTTCTGCTGAAAGAAGAGGAATATATTTAACAATTAAGATTGCACATGATAGTCCCAAATCAATTCCCTAGCTTACAAAACAGAGATAGTCTCTTGACCTGCCTACACAGAACATGATTTATTTTGGAAGGGATTCACATAGCTTTTCCATCTGATCAGATATTGCCACCTGCAGGACATGAGTGTACCTACATATCAAATGTCACAAATTAAGACAGTCCCCAACTCTGAATTTTTGTTCATAATCTATAAAGAAAACCAACAAAAACCTACAGCAAAAAAAGAAATAAAAAATAGTGTCATATACACCCACCCTTTGCATCATTTCTCAATTTAAAAAAAATTAATCAAATCAACCCAGTTGCTGAAGAAACTCTTTCTTGCCTGATAACCTGAGAAAGTTCTCTTTCAGCATTTCATTGTAGGTCTTGTCTGGTCCCTATCCTCCTGAGTTAAAAAAAAAAAAGCTGAAACCATGGCCTGGCCTCCCTTCCTTTCCACATGCCATCCAGGCCGGTCTCTTGCTGCTCACAGTAGAAGTAGAAATTAAACCCAGGTGCAGAAGACGAACCAGATCTTTAAGGAGAGCCCCATCTGTGAGTCAGGGAGGAAAACTCCACCAGATCACCCCAAATACAGAAGTATTTATCATCATGTACACAGCATACACACTTAATGGCAGCTCATTATCACAGAAGTACATGTCCCCTTGTTTTCTCATTGCCAGCTGGTTTATACTGTGTGCCAATACTCAGCAGATTGGAAAACTAGAAAACTACCTGAGAAATAAATGCATTTCTTCAGATTAGGCAAAGATAAGTCCAGTGAGTTAATTCTTTCTGTATCCAGGCTCCAGTGTCAGTAAAAGACTATCTGAACATTCTTCTGTCCCTACACCACATACGTGACAGACTTAGAGCCACTGGCAATGCCAGCAAGCAGGGTTGCAAGGGAAGTCTTCTGACATGACAGGAACCAAAACATTGGTAGAAGACCATGAAGCACCACAAAAATCTCATGGACTGGACCCCCAAAACAAGCTGCACTACCAGACAGTCAAATAGGAACTAGAAACCCAGGATATAAGACAAAACTGAGCTGTGGATCCAATGCACTCAAAAGCTGGAAGCTGCAAACAGTATTTAGTTACAGCTAAAAACTGCCCATGCAGCTGCTGAGGGTTTTGCAACAAGCTGCTGAAAGCATCCCGGGTCATTAGGCCTCCTCATTTCCAGGCGGGAAACATGTAAATAGTTTGTAACATGACTTGATGTTCTACCAAGCCTACTTCAAACATCAGCTGCACTGCCAATTACCAATGTCATCCAGTATTTGCAGCAAATGGCAAAAATGCTACTAATTTTCGTGGGAATGAGGATGAGACTATAACTATGCCCCAGTGGTAATTACAATCCAGGCACTGAAGAAGTTCCAAATAGCAACTTTCCCACAGAGGCTGAATGGAAAATCCAACTCTATGATTAGTATAAAGCTTTTAGTGTTTTATTATATTAATAACAGATTTCACTCTGCTCCAATTAAATAGGCCTGGGATTAAATATCCATGTTTACCTCACTTGTGAACACCACCACGGCAGTTTCCAACATCAAAATGAAGTAGCAAAAGGGCAGCATTCTATCTAAATGATATTTGTTTTAATTTCTACAGCACAATTACAGCAGCACACATAGGCTTCTGTAATTAGAATTACTTACAAATATTTCCACCACAGCACTCAATTTCCAGGGGGATATGAACTGCACTGCAGAAATATCCCCCAGGCCAACAAGTAATCATGGTACTCACGCTGCAGAGTTCCTTGGCTGGTCATTCGGGTATTTCCATAAGCAACACCTCAGTGACATAGTGCCACCCAGGGGTCATGCCACACCTTTTGGTTTATCCATACACAAATGCGTGTGTGCGCACATGTATACGTATGTGTGTGCTCACCTATGCGTGACCAACGAAATCAATACTGAACAAGCATGAGGATAAGGCACATAAACAGCTACATTGTATAAACATCACAGGAGCCTCTGCAGCTCTTCGAGGCCTCACTGCCAGTACTACCCTCAAGGATCAGTTGAAATAGTAGCTGTTTCCAATGGAGGAGGAAGTGATGACTAAACAGCAGAAGAAATCAAGTCCAGAAACTGCTCTCCTGAGAATACGTCAGGAAATGTGTTAGCAAATTTATTTTCTTGGTCTGGTTGCAAGTACTGACAAGACTGGAAAGCTCTCTCTTTAATCTGGGTCCTCTAGTCAGCTTTATTTTCAGGCCTTCACAAATGCAAACATTGGAACAACATTCCCGGACTTACCTCCAGGCCTTTCATGCTCTCCATCAGTATGTAAAAGCATTGAAATAGGCATGCCAACATTTTTGGATCTTCCAGCTACAAGAACATTTTTTCCAAATGTTTGTATTCCTTTCAGGAAAAAAAAAAAAAAGATTAAAAAATTATATTCCACTATTTTGATGCATCTAAACCCTTCTTCTCTATCCTCATCACAGAGTTATTTTGCTGTTGTGGACTGCTGACATCAACATGACTTGAAAATCCACAAGGCTGAATTTGAGGGATGAATCCACAAAACAGCTTTCACCTTTCACCTTGGAGAAAGGGAACTGGCAACTCATTCAGGTTACCTGAATCATCCTTAGCAAGGACTTAATTTCCTTGCTCCAACCACAAAGGGAAGCACTTATGTCCACCAGTAAGAACACGTACATTCTAAATAAAAAATTACAATTATTCATCACACATGCATTTTTTCCCCTTCCAGTACTGAATTAAGTGCTCCCATTTTTCTTTCTTGTTTTCTCCCCTTCTCCACAAGAACTTATGCATCAAATCTTCTATTTGACAAATAGAACAACAACAGCACAGAAAACTTCCTGCAAAACGATGAAATCCAGGAAGTTACTGAAGTGTTCCACCAAATACTACTGTCTACACTTAAATAGCTGTGCTAATAGCACAAGAGCCCATCTACTTGGCAGCTCCTTATTCAGATTAATACCCTAAACATTTGTTCTTCAAACAGCCCAATGCATTCAGATAACCTTGACCTTTCAGCTCACGCCTGAGGTCATCCCCCGTTCATCTCCCAGGATAAGAAGAGTTCCAGGACAGCTGAGTCTCTTACCCGTCCGTTTTATGATCTCCCAGACAGCAGCAGCGGTGGCAGGGATGATGGAAGGCTGATCGAGACACAGCCGTCCAACATTCATGATATGGAATCCATCCACATCCTTTTCAGGGGCGATGGCGTTACAGACTGTCTGTTCGTCTATGTGATCTAGGAGACACACAGCCCTCAGCTACAGCTCCTTCACTTGTCAGGTGCCCTCCATACATCATTACACAGACAGGCCTGGATCTAGCCAGGGTCATTAATTACTGCTCTTGATTAAACGAACTACACTCCCCACAAAGGCAGTTCCACCTTTTCAAACAGTTTACTGAAGAATAGGGTAAGGCATTTGTCACAGTGTTGATATAACAGATTCTGTCAAAATACGAGAGCCCAGCACTCAGGTGAGAATGAAGACAGTAACTATGAGAAGAAATGTTTAAGGAAATCACTTCAGAGTCACTTCAGCAATGCAGAAGTCTTAAACGTGAAATGGTTCAAAACCACCAACAAGCCACAGGAGAACAGTTACATGCATTTTTCTGGTTTCTAAGCACACAGAGGATCCATGAGCTAATTTTTAAACAAACTCACAGAAACCTCAAGCTGAAGTAACTTAGAAGGTCTAGCTTTCCTTTCCAACACTATTTTTTTTTAGCCAACTGTCAATCAGTAGAACCAAAACATATCCTACTTCATTAGAGAAGTGACAATACACAGAACTGTTTGATACTGATCTCCAAACACTGAATATGGCTTGAATGGCATTGCCTGCACATAATTTTGTATTCATATCTATTCATACTTAATATTTTTCATATGCACTAATATAGGACAGCTCTGCAACTGCTTAAAGCTTATACAGCATAAGCATTAGTACTGATTATGAAAAAAGGTGTTTGCCACACCTCTCCCTGCAGTTACAAACCCAAGCATAAACCTGAAATACATAACACCCCAGAAGAACAGCTCCACAAAACATCCCACGCTAACCCAAAAAGTAAACTGTGTTTAATGACTGACCCATGGCCTGCTGAGAGCCCCAAAACAGCACTGACTGACCCATGTCCTTACCCAAAACAGCGCTGACTGACCCACGGCCTGCAGTAACCCAGACTGTTGAAAGGTTTTTTCTGGGAAAAAGTCAAGCTGACCCCCAGAGTGGGTAGATGGGGAGAGAGCCACTGACCCTCCGTGGGTTAACGATCAGGTTGTCATTGAACCTCCTGGGAATTTGGTTGTTCCTCCCAAGCACCAGTGAGACTGAATCAAAGTACCTTCCCCTAAACCTGACAAGCAGGCTGGGGGTTTACAATTTCCATCTCAGAGCAATTGCTTCTTGCATCCCTTACATCACCCATTCCAACCACAACCTGAACAGAATCCCACAACTGTGGGGCAAGATGTCCCAGTGTCTGAGTCAGAGAGCACTACAGGAAAGCACTAAAGGAAAATAAGAATCAATAAGGAAATTCAGATGTTGCCAGTAAAATATTTTAGAGACATAAACAGGATGTTTTAATTTAGTCGGTTTTTGTGGTTTTCCATTAAAAGGAGCTAGATAATTAAAAGATAAGCATGTTGTAGAACTTAAACCATGGTAATCTCCTGTTAAGATTTCCCATTAGAAAACCCCTAGAGTTAAACCAGGCTGCTATGATTTACAATTTAATTCTCCATTTTTTTATGAGAGCAACTTTCCTTTTGAATCCTAATGAGAAAAGACTGAGGAAATTAAGACATTAAGTACATTGATGAGTCTCTTAGAACTGAAATTTGCCTTACAGAGACTGAAAGCAACCATAATCCTGTTTTTATGTCAACTTGGGAATTAAAAAGGAAAACAAAACCAAGAAAGAAATTTGGAGTAACCTATTAAATGGCTTTTGCAAAAGAGAACTTGTTACCCTTAGGCAAGTCAGTTGTTCTTCCAACACAAACTTGGCAGCTTTTCCTTGCGCCAGGGATGAGCAGAACACTGCTCTGAAAAACACCTCCTCCACAGTGTCTGTCTCTAGCTTCCCAAAACCAGACAGATAATAGACACACTTATGTGAAATGAAAAAAAATTCAAGCTTTATGTGGATATTTTCCATACTCAAAACTGACTTGCAGAATTCCAGAACAGGGTTTACAGTACTGGGGAAAAAATGAAGCTGTTCAGCTGGGGACAAGTGAGCTATGGGCCAGAGAAGAGGCTCCCACATGCCTTCTTTATTTCCAAAGGAACAAAATAATTTGTTAGTTATCTTATTGTCAGTCTCATAAAACATGAGCCGATACCTGTACAAATTTCCTTGCTGTCATTACAAGCCACTCCCCAGGCCAAGTTCCTCCCTGCACTCCTCTTCTCCTTTTTGGGCTAAACCTGCAGGACTACAGTGGGCATCACTGGCCAAGCATTTGCACACAGAGGAACTCCTGTTTATTCAACAACTACCTCTGGTGCCAGCACATGAAAAATAAGCACTGGTTTTCAAAACAGAAGACTATTGAAGATAATAACATAGCACAAAAGGGATTTGGAAAAAATACTGTATGGATTTTCATCTTCTGTCTCAAATAGATGAACATTCTGTGGCCATCTCCCAGGCAATTCAAACTAAGATACAGGAAAAACTCCAGAAAACTAACCACAAGTAATGCACTCAAAAGGTGAACAGAAAAAAAGTTCTCCTCAGGCAAAGACAACAATCCTCGAAGTTGAGTCGCCCTGGCTTACAATAGTGCAACAGAACAGAGCAACTTCTGAGTGCATTTTTAACCCCATGTTGATCAAAAGCCACACTTTGTGTGGTTTACTGCAAAAAAGCCCCAACCACAACCTCACTTCTGGAATAAGGAGCTTCCACTGATAGAGTTTTCACAACTCCTGGGCTTTGTCTCCTTCCATTACAAGGCAAATAAAATTTGGAAAGTGAGCTAACTTAGCTTTTGGCCCTTTAGTCTATTAAGTTCCTTGGAAGAAAAAAAAAAATTCAGTTATCTGAGTTACATTGTCATGAAATAACAACATAACTCATGGAAAGAACTTACTGAATATTTGCAGTTCATGACAAGTTCCACATTTAACTCCATTATGCAGACACCGCAATATTGACAAAGTTCTGCTATTGATTAAATTGTTCTAAGGCTTTTACTAGCACAAGCAAACAGCTGTGCCTGGCTGATAGGTTGGATGGAGGCTAATTATTCATGTAGTTATTGTGACAGGTGTGTCACAGTTCTTGGGAGGAGTCTTCAACCAAGTTTAGGACTAACCCTTATGTAAGGACTTGAGCATTTCAGTGCAGAAATATCAAACATTTCAACTGACAGTTAGAATTACCATCAGGCTTTTTTTCTTTTCTCATGTTGACAAGACTTAAATTCACTACATTTTGAGACTAAAAGAAGTTCTGAACTATGCACTGCTGAAAGCAGACTGCAGTGACTTGATATCCTCCTCATAAAGGCATTTCTGTAAGTGGTACCTAACCATTCCTCTGAGTACCCTCACCATTACCACACATGACACCTCCCATTTTTGGGGAGCACAGCACTGGACTGGGAGCCCAGTGTACAAGCCTGCTTCCTTTGCTACAGGCTTCAGACAGGATCACTTCCATCCCCAGGCTGCCGGTGCTCCATCTTTTGCAGTTGTCATTGCTGCAATGAAACTTTGTTATTTACATGACCTGCTGCTGCAAATCTCTGTCAGTGGGAGAGATGTTCCTCCAAAAGAAACTGACCACATTCCATCAGCTCCTACCTTGAAGGCCAGGATGTGGCTCCTCACTTGCATTATACTTCCACCTTGTGGCAAATTTATTTCAGTACATGGCCCATTACAGGCAGCTTTCACGTACCACCAAGTGCAAACCCTCCTCATCATGAACACTGCTGTTTATTAGAAATACAGCCAAAGCATTTTTTCCTCCATAACTCTCAGCACCTGCCCCAGTTTTGCTGTTTTGTAGATAAAAAACATTTTCAGTTTAGTTCTTTATTTCTCTGCAAGTCTTATCACTCAAAAAATACCACTTCGCCAGCTACTCCCCAGTGAGATTTTATTACAAATTAGGAGAAGGTAAATAAAAAACCCCAAAATTTAGTCATAGTTTTTCGGACCTTCGCACAAAGCTCACCTGGAACATCGTGGCCAACAAAGAAAACCAATGTTTAATGTTCAAGGGAAAACCTGGAATCACAGTGAAAAAGGCTATGGCATCACCTGCTACACAGCATATTTCTGCATGATATAAGGGATGAAAGCATGGAACTCAAGGCAAACCAGTGCAACATGCTCAAAAAATAGATAACTAAACTGGATAAATTAGGTGAAATGCCTTGAAACACCACTCTGACTGACCATTAGAAAAGGCAAATTTTTATGTAAGAAATTATTCACAAAAATAGTTTTTTTTTCTTTAAAATGAACTGCATATTCAACAAAAAAAACCAACCATCTCAGCTAACCCTTCATTATGCAGGTTCTCTTTGACGAGTTTTTTATAGCCCTAAGGTACACTTGCAGCCCAGACCTATTAAACTCTTTCCCCTTGCATCGACTATGTATGAGGAGTGGGACAAAGACGTCACACACCTGGGAGAGGTAGCTGAACTAATAAACCACTAACTCTGGAATCCTTGTTGAGTTTTACTGTCATATCCAAGAGCTCTTCCTGTGAAATGTCTTTAGGCCTCAGTATGATCTCACTAGAAATGCCTGATAAAAACAAAAGACAGAAGACATGTCAGAATAAGGATACAGAGTGATCAGCTTAGTCTTTTAGTCCAAAAATTTGTCTGATTCTTAAGAACTGTTTCCAAACACTATTTTAAGATGCAAAATGCAACTTACAGCTCCCATTCAAATCACATTAAAACTACTTTCTTCATACATCCCTGCAATTCCTTAGGCCCATCAGAGAAAACGTGGAAGAAACTGGTGCAATATTTAATTAAGATACTACGGGGACTCCTCCTGCTTTATTTTTTCTTTTTAAACAAGAGTACCTTGCGCTTACCAAAGGAACACTTATATGACATACCCACAGCAGCAGCTGCTTTTATCTTGTTCCTGACATAGATGTGACTGGCTGGATTGTCTCCTACCAATATGACAGTGAGGTGAGGCCTCTGGTTCCCAGCAGATACCCACGACTCCACGTCCCTTCGGACTTCTTCCAAAACCTCATGAGCAAGCTTCGTTCCTGAGATAACAGTTGCTTCATCGCTATAAAGATAAAAAGGCACACAATATTTAGGCATAAAATTTCACTAGGAAGAAGACACCTTTAAGTGTGTGATCTACCATTTTGAACACTGCCAGATGTTTTGATTCATGTGCTGGCATTTCAAATATTATTGAAAAAACATGAACACACTACAAACCTACATGGAAAAAGAAGGGCTTCCCCACTTGTCACAGCATATGTCACAGGTGCAACAGCCACACAATCTCAGAAGGCTTTAAGCATTCACCGATTCAGAATAACAGCACACCACATCAGAAGACTCCAAGCACCTACCCATACAGAGAACCATCACACCACCTCAGAAGGCTGCAAGCATCTGCTCTTTCTCGCCCAACCTTTTATACCCTNGGTGCACCCGGGCACTCCATGGCCCGTTACCTTCAATGCTGCTCACCTGCTTGTCACAGCTGTAGCCCATTAGGTTTCACTGGTTTAAGAAACGTTACCCACCTCCCTCCTCAAATTTCTCTAAAAATTGATTTGAGGTAATTTGATTGATTTGATGAAAATTCTTCCTGTTTATGAACCCGGTGACTTGCAGGCCATGATGCAAACTAAGATCTGCACTGCTATTTTAGATCAACTTGTACTGTAAAACCCTGAGAATCATATCCAGCACCACAACAGGACATGTCCCACACCCCATAAAAACCTCAGGTAAATTATTAGTGCAGGAACATCTACGTTTTGCAGAACTGGAAAAAACAGCTACTAGCAGCACAGAACAGAAGTAGGATATGCACTGGTCCAGAAATACAGCTGCTTCTCCCAAAACTCACAGAATCAATTCTCAGTACACACAACATCCAAGGGGTCAGATGCTTATTTCAATGGCTGTTCAGCTCACTCCTCTTTTCATTCTTGAAATCACAAAGATAGTGCTCTCAGCATTGGCACTTGTGATGTGCTGAATCTCTTTAGTCTGCTTTCAACCAGGTCTTAACACAATTATATATAAATGAAAAGGTTCACAAGCAGGAGCTCAGAGAGACCCTCCCATGCACACCCAGGCAAGAGCTCAGAGCTGCAGTGCTGCAAAATCAATACCAGAATCCCTTTGCACACAGCACAATAAAGTAAACGCAAGGGGTGATTATTGTCAGGACACTGATCCCCAGCGCAACAAAGCATGTCCTGTTTGCCACCAAATGATAAATATATAAAGTAATTCTGTATAAATCCACTGACAGGCTCTTTAAGGTACCAAGAGCAAGCAAATTCGCAGATTTCCCCCTGGAAGGGGGCAGGAAGGCCACATTGCAAGAGCTTCTTCAATTTCAAGGGCACCGCTTAAATCCCCGATGGATCACCGAGGCCAGGGCCACGGCCCGCTCGCCCCCCGCTCTGCCGCTGGTTCCTCCCCGTTTCCCCGGGAAGAACCGCGGAACTCAGCGGGGATCGGAGGGCACCCACCCCGAAAGGCGATCGCAGGGGGCCCGAGCCCGCTGATCCCTCAGGCGTTTCGCGCCCTGTGGACCCGCCGCGCCATGAGGGGTACGAGGATGAGGAGGAGGATGAGAAGGAGGGAGGAGGAGAAAGAAGAGGAAAAAGATCCGATCGGCGCAAGGTACCTGGCGGCGCTGCGAGGGGAGCTGCTGGTGCTGCGAGCGAGGCTTCGCCACCGCCTCAGGGGCGCCCAGCCCGGGCGCAGCAGCGCGGCGGAGGAGAAGGAGGAGAAGGAGAAGGCTGTGGTGGCCGCCGCCATTTCGGTCGGTCGCCACGGACGGAAGCGCCGCCGCAACCAAGCGACGGGCAGGCGGGGCCACTGCCGGCACCGGGATCGCGGCCAGAGCGGGCGGAGCTCAGGGACGGGTGGAGCTGAGGGAAGGGCGGGCCTGAGGGAGGGGAGATGCTGAGGCACGGTCGGCGTGACAGGGACTTGGAGCCCCAGCGTACAGCAGGAGCCGCGCAAAGGGTGCCCCAAACAAAAAAAAAAACTGCAGCCTTTGGCTCCCGTGAGCTGCTGTTCCCGTCACAATTTGGAGTGGGCAGACACAGAGCTCCACGGACAGGCATCGCTGCCCCTCATGGTTATTCCCTGCACCCCCGTGTTTTCTAAGGGGGAAGTCTCATGGAATCGCTTGCAAATTGCATGTTGGTGACTTCTGTCACGTTCAAAGGCAGATTTTATAGTAAAAAATCGCCTGTGCAGAGTGGAAGGAGAAAAGAAGCCAAGATCTGAAATAGCATATAAAAAGCATGCCAAAATAATAACAGCACCCTCACCAGCCTACTGACAGTGGGAAAATTCCTTTATAAAGTTGGGAAAAGCTTTGGAAAGATGTGTCAACTTGTGTCAACTTCCTGTTCGGCTATGATCCTGGCAAGGTTTTTGACGAGTTAAATGTTTCCAAAAGCAATGCGGCTCAGGTGCTTCCACAGACAGTGTGCATGCTGGGTTTTAATGGGTTGCCCTTTCTAAAATATTATCCTTATCAAATTATACCCTAGATAAAAACACCCCATTGTCCTCCCGCCCCTCAGCATCTCCCGTCCGCCGCGCACCCGGTACTGCTGCTTTTGTCCCGGCTTTTCCCCTCGTCGCTTGCTTGCGACGCCGCTCCCACCTGTGCGGTCCGACCGACATGGCTGCGGCCACCTCAGGGCTCTTCTCCTTCTGCCCCGCGCTGCTGCTCCCGGGCTGGGCGCCGCTGAGGCGCTGGCGAACCTTCCTTCACCTTCCTCCCGGCGCCCCGGGCCGGCTGCAGCGCCAGCAGCGCCCCTCGCAGCGCCGCCAGGTACGCGGCGCCCATCGGCGAGTTTTCTTCCTCGCTCCTTCCTCCTCATCCTCCTCACGCTCCTCGTCCCCCTCACGCTGCGGCGGGAAGCGCGCGGCGGGCAAAAAGGGCGCGAAACGCCTGAGGGGACGGCGAGGAACATTTTATCGGGGTTCGGTGAGGGACCGAACGTGACACAAAGGTTCTGGTACCGCTTTTTTAGAAAGGAAATAAAGTAAGTATCAGTAATAGCAGTGATAAACGTTTATAATGCCATTCACAAATATTACTGGATAATTTAGATGCATGTTTTCGTGGAGAAACAAGGAAATCATTTAGATCTGATTTATCTGAAATAGCCGCTTCTGTATTACAAAATAAGTGATAGACAATAATAACTATTCCTACTAGAAGTAGTTACAACTCTTTCTATATAGTGACAGTCTCCAAATTCTGTCAGATATTTGCAGAAGTGCATGCTATTTTGACTTTTTCACTGGTTTTCATCATTAGTCAAGAGAACAGGGATTTTCAGCCTTAGGAAGCTTCTCTTAAGCCTGATTGCCATATCTTAATTTGGTTTAACTTGTCTTTTGGGTTATTCTAAAAGAATGATTAAGAATTACATATGTTGCCAAGAATTCTAGTGTGTAGTCTAACCACACATTACAAATTCTGTGTGATAAGGGGATCTTCCTGTGGATCTTACCTTAAAAGTTATTCTATTAAAGGGAAAAAAAAAAAGAAAATCACAAATTAATTTTTTTTTTCTGATAGCAAATCATCAAAATAAACCCAGAATTTTACGTTGCTTTTATTTGGGTATGCAGATAAAATTAGCATTGCTACTGAAGTGAACAAAAGATGTCTTTATGAATTTAAAACAAATCAAACCCACGCTGCATTTCCCAGCAATCCCCATACCTGTTATGTCCCTCCTCTTCTCACTTACCAAACCGTTCTTCAGCTGACTTTGGTTTTGATAGATCTACTCACCAGATGACTTAAAGATTTGGGATAACACTCAGTTATAGATAGTCCCAGAAACTAACTTCACTCTGTGTCAGTCACATAACTAAAAAAAACCCCAGAAATTTATGCCAGGTCACAATTGTCAATGTGCTTTTCATATTAAAAGTTAAGCAAAGACGTTGCATTGCTGATGTTATCTATATAAGCCTCTCTAAGATGGTGGCGTTTTCTTTATTGAAAGTGTATTTTTCCAAAGCATCTTGAAAATTATATAGACTCCAAAGGGTTATGCACGTATTGAGGTTGGTATTCACTTCTACATCTTCACAATGTTACCATATTCTTCTTGGGGAATTAGACACACTGTAGCAGTAATGTCCCACAGTTGCAGAGTTCCTGACTCTTCACATCTGTTTGGTTTTTTGGTTTTTGTTTTTGGGGTTTTTTTAACAGCAGAAAGTCTGTGTCCGAAATTCGAAAGTCTCTACCTTTCCCTTGCTGAACTTGTGTGCTTTCTAAAAGCGGTACCAGAACCTTTGTGTCACGTTCGGTCCCTCACCGAACCCCGATAAAATGTTCCTCGCCGTCCCCTCAGGCGTTTCGCGCCCTTTTTGCCCGCCGCGCGCTTCCCGCCGCCGCGTGAGGGGGACGAGGAGGGTGAGGAGGATGAGGAGGAAGGAGCGAGGAAGAAAACTCGCCGATGGGCGCCGCGTACCTGGCGGCGCTGCGAGGGGCGCTGCTGGCGCTGCAGCCGGCCCGGGACGCCGGGAGGAAGGTGAAGGAAGGTTCGCCAGCGCCTCAGCGGCGCCCAGCTCGGGAGCAGCAGCGCGGGGCAGAAGGAGAAGAGCCCTGAGGTGGCCGCAGCCATGCCGGTCGGACCACACAGGTGGAAGGGGCGTCGCAAGCAAGCGACGAGGGGAAGAGCCGGGACAGACGGCGAGATCCAGGTCGCGGCGGGGCAGGCGGAGCTGAGGGGCGGGCGGTGCTGAAGGGCGGGCGGAGCTGAGGGCCGGAGAAGCTCACCCTTGAAGTCCGTAGCGAAGCTTTAAGAAAACCTGTATGCCATTTCTTTTTTGTGCCAAGCCGTTTCTGCAGACGGCGTAAGAACCTGCTTTTTATTTATCCTGACTGTGGAAACCTCTTTAACTGTAGAGCCTTCACTTGCAGTGTGTTCCGCTACTTTAATCAAATAGTAGTGGTGAAAACCCCCAAACTCTATAATAATTGTTACTGTCTTGGCAGGTGATATCTTCTGAGTGTACTCTTTCTGTGTGGAAGAGGATAGTGAGCTCAGGTCCACGGAGCAAGGTGTTTGGCTGGGGTTTTTGCAGAAGCAGGTGTTCCTCTATTTTTGATGTTAAATGGAATATATTCTTCTAGGACATTTCCTGCTTTCCTGGAGAAATCTTTACAAACGACTGACGTGTTATTCAGATGGTGACAGTCATAATTTTTGAGCACCCGTGCAGAGTAAGCATGTTTATTTTCTCCATGAAAGCGTTTGGTTCCATGGTCTGCAGCTAAGGAGAACTAAGCAATTTCCCAGTCATTCCTCCAAATATTTTATAAACGTTTTCAGTTCGTCAAGTTCATTACGGTACAGCACAAAATATGCTGTTTACTCAAAACTGGAACTTCACATGGAAGTGAAGTTTTAAACTCTCTTTTAAATTCCACGGGGGGGAGGGAATAAAAAAAATTCAAGTGTTAAATGTAGTTTTAAGTTGCAGTGATAGGCTTACTGTGACTTTGTACATTTGACTTCTCTACAAACACTTATGTGAATCTCTTAGGGTACAGTGAAGATTATTGATGCTTAATACTTTGAGAATTTCAAAGAACAGATGATAACAATTCCTGAGCCCCATGAGGACTTTAAAAACCTGAGAGGCTTTTGATGTGTCCTGTATTACTAGCATTTTTTCTTGGGCAATGTACTTTCCTGCTGAAAACTGGGTGGGAGGCAAAAGTCCGGGGTTGCACAAGATATTTCCATTGCTGTTTTAGTCTATTAACTTGCATCTGAAGAAAAACATATGACATAGAGCAGAAGGGAAGAACTGTAGAAATTTTTACTGAGCCATGGTTTTCAAAAATAGCATATTCAATAGGCATCTATTCCTGCTGGTAAGTTATACTTTTCAGCTTTTGAAAGCATCTGGTTATTTGTCAGCATTTTAGTCACGGTCTTTGGTGTGTACTAGGCAGGGAAAGTGAAAAATCTGCTGCTCTGGTAAAGTGAAGCTGGATGTAGCTCTCTCTGGGCTGCTCCTGAGACAGACATGGTGTAACAGGGCAGTGTGGTCATTTCAGACAGACACCATTCCCAGGGGGAAGGCCATTATGTGTGCAGACACACTGGAGTTTGTTGGGAGGTGGCCAGTGCCGGCAGGACTTTCTCAGGGTTCTGAAGAGGGAGCAACAGTCTCAGGTCACCTTTAAATGGCAGGGAAAAAATCACCATATTTTTTGCAGGGAAACAAATTTACAAGGAAATTCACAAGGAAACGGAAGAACATTTCGTGCTCTCTACCCGTGGGTGTGTAAAGGAGACAGACTTCCATATTACCTTCATTTGTCTGTCCCATGTTCTGGGGATGAGCCAGCTTTCCTCAGGTGTCACAGGAGAACACTCATGACTCCTCCATGTCAGCAAGGCCAAGATGTGGGCGTGCTTTCAGATGAGGTTTTGTTGGATTTCACGTGGATTTAATTTCATTTCAGTAGATTTTTCTGTCACTAAACAAGTGCCACGTGCCTAGTGACAGAAGAGATTGCTTGTCCTAGAAATGTGCACTGAGGAATCCAGACAAGGGGATTCTTGGCTTTCAGAAGTGCCAGAGATCCTTGTTACAGCTGGGACCTGAACCATTTTTCTTCTGGAAACAAATTTACTGTTGCAAACTTTTACTGTTTCTTACCAGAGCAAACACTGTTACTCCTTCCCACCCAGCAAAATCCGTTTAACTTTAAACACAACTCACTTCAAGGTAAGCCAGAACAGAAATTCCTGCAGACTGCAGGGGCGTGCCTGGGTTCCACACATCCATCCTGGGCTTAATCTCTCTTCATATCAGCAGCTCAGATCAGCTTCACATCAGAGGGTTTAAGTAGTGTGCCTCTGAATATAGAAACACGTTTGCTTGGCACAAAGTGCCCCTGACGCTTCAGAGAGAGCTGATCTGCAGGTGTGTCCAGGAATCCCTGGGTACACAGAGGTCGCTGCTTCCCTGCATCCCACTAGCCCAACTGACACAGGTACACAGCTCCATTTAACATGGAATTCACAAAAACCCGGGATATTTTTCAACAGGAAAACATTTTTATTGCATTGCATATTTCATTACATTATCATGAGAAATCCACCTCTTTACATACAATATTCCACAGCAGAATAATGAAAATTAGTTATTCTTTATGAGTTATGACATTATGTCATACAAGTAGACATAAAATGTCTAAGTCTCTCCAGAACATTTACTGTTCCTTTAGATCTTGTGCATAAAGACCAAATATTGTAATGTAAACTCATTTAAAAACAAACCAACTAACCAACCTCAACATTATCTGGTAAAAAACCAAACCAGTCATGGCACAAACCCCCACAATTTCATAGAAATTATTAAACTCTTCTAAGTATTGAACAGGGGAAAAATTACTTCAGGGGAAAAATCTGTGATTTCATTAGACAGTACATTGTGAAAAAAGGTCCAAGGCATTCTGCGTTAAAGGCTGGTGAGTTGGAGTAGTAAAAAGAGATTCAGCAAAACATTCTTGCCTGAACCAGATTTTATTCCCATGTAATCCTGAACAGGCGCTGAAATGTTAAGTGCCCAACAGCACTCTTGTTATTCCTGACGGAAGGATTACCCCCGTCATCGGCACAATCTATCCAAACCTCTCCTGTCACCCTCTCTGCAGACATTTGCCAAATCATCTTCACGATGGGCCCATCTTCTTTTCAGATATTAATGCTGCTTTATAGGAACCTATTGGCAAGCAGTGTGTGGCAAGGAGGAGCTTGCACAAAGGTGGAGCAAGTTCTGAGAAGGTTGCTGAGAGGTGTCCAGCAAAGCTTCCACTGTCTTATCAAGTGGATTCAATCACTTTATCTCAGTCAATAAAACCACACATAGGATTAGGCAATAACAAATATGAGGAGAAGGAATGAAAAATAGAACATCTGATCTATAAACCCATCGAAACTAGAGAGCTGAGCTATTGTGTCTCCATAGCATCTGTTTCCTGGTATCTTGTGGCAAACAGGTAACTTCATTCCGAGGTGTTCCATCCCTCACTCAGAGCCTGTTGGGTGAGCTGCAATAGGCAGAATTCAAATTGTAAAGCCAGACAGGAAAGTTTTCCATAAGTTTTCTTGCATACACCAGATAATAAATCCCATAGGAGGTGTGGAAAATATGCCTGATGGTGGTGAGGGAACGTACTGTGGCTAGATTTGCAATTAATCAGGCATTTGTTGTGGATATTCTCCCTGACAACCTGCTGGGTTGTCTCTTCCCCAACAAAGAAGCCACTTTCTGGACATATATTTGGTGTAACTAACCAGAATTCTCTACAGGAATCAATAACAGAATGTGGCTCATTACTCTTGGGTTTAAGCCCCTCCAAAAGGTAAGTTTGGCCCCAAGTGCTGGCGACAGCTGGCTCGGCAGGTACCTGCGGAGGATCCTAGTGACCAGGAGCTTGACCCAGGGTGCGGCGGGGTCCAGGCAGATCATCTGTNNGGCGGCGGCCAGGAGGAGGAGGAGGCGGAGGTGCGGGTTCATGGCTGATGCTGGCGGCGGAGAGGGTGCAGGAGCCGGCGAGGCGGCCCCCTTTCCCTCCCGTGCTTTTATTCCGTGCCGGGAGCTGCCGGGGGATTTCCCGGAGTGCAGCCGGGGGGCAGCGCCCCTTTGGCTGCTTTCCACCGGTGGGCGTGTGCCGCTGAAGGAGCAAGGCGGAGAGAGAAGTGCGGCCGCACCCGGCACAGCGGCTCCTTCAGGTTTGGGAGCGCGGGAAGCGTGGCACTGCACCGTCCCGAGAATCGCCCAGCGTTTGCTGGGACCTCGTTCTCCGAAAGGGGCGGTGGGTGTTCTGTGGGGGGT
>VXBC01006744.1:60053-124974 GCA_013399945.1 Ploceus nigricollis
CGGGGCCGGGGCCGGGCACTTACATGACCTCGGGCACGGCGCAGTGCGGCCCCTCGGCGAGGAACTCCAGGCGGGCCAGGCGCCGCGGCGGGATCACCTCGGACACGGTCCGCACGCAGCGGCAGCGCAGCTCCCCGGCCAGCGGCGCACCTGGCAGGCGGGAGGAGCCTTCTGAGCCTCGGCTCCGCGGTCCCCCGAAACCCCCCNGCTCCTTCAGGTTTGGGAGCGCGGGAAGCGTGGCACTGCACCGTCCCGAGAATCGCCCAGCGTTTGCTGGGACCTCGTTCTCCGAAAGGGGCGGTGGGTTTTCTGTGGGGGGTCTCCGTTAGCTTTCAGGGCGCACGGTGCTGAGCCAAAGGGGGATTTGGGTTCTGGAGCTTGCCTTGCTGCCGAACCGTGTGCACCCACGCGCTCCTATTCAGTGGGCATTGCTCCCCTGAGCACTCCTTTATTTACGTTGCTTTTGAAAATCGGAAATCTTTTTTTCCTGAGACTAGGAGACCCTCAGGTTTCCATACCTACACTGCACTNGGTGCGGCGGGGTCCAGGCAGATCATCTGTCCCTGCTTCATCGTGGCTCTGCGGGCGAGACAGGGACGGGGTGAGGCCGGGGCCGGTTCGGCGGGCCGGGGCCGGGGCCGGGGCNGGATTTGGGTTCTGGAGCTTGCCTTGCTGCCGAACCGTGTGCACCCACGCGCTCCTATTCAGTGGGCATTGCTCCCCTGAGCACTCCTTTATTTACGTTGCTTTTGAAAATCGGAAATCTTTTTTTCCTGAGACTAGGAGACCCTCAGGTTTCCATACCTACACTGCACTACTGAAACATACCTACACTTCCACTCCTCTGCACACACAGGTCAGTCACTCTTTTTCTTCATTCCCGTCAAGGCATTTTGCTAAGTTCATTTATAAAGAAGCAAAATAACAGTTTTCTATGAGCTCTTAATGAAAATGAGATGCAAGTTTTCTAAATTTTATTTGCACATAAGTTTAGATCAGTTATGGTCAGCACATTTTCTTTTGTAATAAGTTCTAGTAAGAAATATAATATTGCACTTTATTTGTCTTGTCTTTCGGGTTTGGTTTTTTGGGGTTTTTTGGGGGTTTTCTGGTTGGGTTTGGTTTTTTTTTTTTTTTTGGTAGCCCATCTGTTTTCTTCCACAGACTTTTGTGAACATGAGTGGGGTTCAGCAAATCAATTTGTTCCAGGGTCAGGCTGCCGTGTGTCTTGCCCAGTCTGCCTGAATGCCTTAGATTAGATGTACTGTCTGAGAACAAACCCGGGTCAGGACCCAAAACAGATCCCAAAACAGATAAAATACAGCGTGTAAAGCAGTCCTAAAAAGGGATTAAGTAGATAAGAAGCTGATGGGACACAAAGACTAATTCCTGGGCTCCATCATCTACAGCTCAGCTGCTTCATACAGCTGCTGGCTTAGTCCCTCAGGAGATCAGCCTTGTGGGAATACTGTATGTCACAAGGAAATGGTGATTGCCCCATGTTATCAGGAAATATCTAATGACTAATTTGGACTCCTTTCCAGATGCAGCTTGGTGATGATATCCTTGGAAGCATCTGGCTTCTAGCTTGGTCTTAGAAGGAAGCTACATGTAAGCCCCAGTAGCTTAGGGGGAACTACTGATTAGAAACCTTCATTGAGATCCCTTGAGATCGTGGAGGTGGAATCACCATTCCCTCCAGGTTACAGGCACACAAGCCTTGGATTCTGACTTCCCCATATGGTTGTCCCAAGGAAGTGCCATGTTCTTTGCAGGAAGAAGGATTTGCCCAGCTGTAGCAAACTGAGGCAACGTGCAGGTAGGATGGTGCACAGACAATCTGCTCCAGGTCATTGCAGCTCTCGTTGGCAGCTCCAGCTCTGAGTGGATGTGGGAGCAGATCATTCATTGTCACCCGTGCGCAGTCAGATTACACATTGTTCTTGGACGGTACACATGAGTAAGGACAGTTTACGTGACAGCACTTGGCTTTATGCTTGCATGACTGCTCCCAAGAACTGACCCATCAGACTCATTCCACAGTGGTTACTGCTGAGGAAATTCCAAATGTCTCCTGGGGTCTGGAGTGTGAGGCTGTTTTTAGACATGGAGCAGCAATGTGTGAAACTCTGTGGGCAGCTGTCCCTCAGAGCTGTGTGCCAAGAGGAGCAGCAGTCAGGTCATGGACATGCTGCAGTGCAGCAGATGGTACAGAGCCTGGTCCTCTGAGTCAGTGCTTGCACAAACAGGCCTGCAACAAGGGAAATGGGTGCCTCTGGGACAATTTCAACATGGAAGACCCTCTGCCTGAGCGAGGCTTTATACCTGCAGACTTCAGATTGCTTCTAGATCCCTTCTGTGGGAATGTGAGTAAGGTCTCTTCAGTCCAGATGACAGCAGCAACAAGGCTGAGCTGTGGAGGAACTCTCTTGAATTATACCCTTGCCCTGTCCCCCTTCACCACCTTTGGCAAAGTTCCTTTAGCAAATACGGAAAAGATAGGGAGCAGACAGCATCACTTTAGAAAGCTGAGGTTTTCCCTGCCTGCTGCCCTATCTCTTTCATTATAGATAAGTTTGCTATGCACTGAGTGCAGGTGGTACAGATAGAATCATGGAATGGTTTGGATTGGAAGGGGACCTTGAAGATCATCTTGAATTAAGTTTAAATTAGTTATTGAGAGTGGTGGTGTCAGTGTAGCTGGGACAGAACTCACCACAAGGTTTGTACTTGCCTCACTGAAGTTCTTGTTCAAGTTACCTACCTCTTTAGCAGAAGCTGCTGTGTGAGGCTATGCCAGGATTCCGTGATTCCGTGAAATCTCTCAGTGTCCTTAGCATGGGTCTCAGGGTTACTGGGACACAGAAAGCAGTCTCAGCTCAGGCAGGCCCTGAGTAGGTACACCAAGAGAATAAACCTCATGGCTCAATTGCCTTCACATTATCCAGTCCTTAACTGATTACATGCAGGAAGTGATTTGGCTGCTTTGTTGCAGACGGCTGCTGTGTGCCTTTCCACAGCAGGTATTTATTTGGCTTGGCACCTGTAGTGGGAGCCATTCACTGGCAGCAGGCCCAGGAGAGCTACAAGACAATTAAACAAGAGATGTCTCACTTCAACAAGTGAGGACTTCTCCTAAGTGCACAAGAATTACTTTGGAGGATGTGTCCCAGATTCAAGTGTAAGGTGAACTTTCATCATGGCCTAGAAACCATGGCCAGTCTCTGAAGGAGCAGTCTTATTTCCTCCAGGGTTTTGATTAGGAATGATTTATGTTCTGATCTGTAAAATGTCAAGTCACTGTTACCTAGTACACACTCAAGTCAGAGGGTATGGACTGCCGATAGCCTCTTATCTTCATCACATTACCTTTCTTACCTATACCAGTATGCTTCATAGTATTCCTTGGCTATGATGAGGTGCTGCTCCCTAGCACCTGTGACTCCTCCTGTGGATCCAGCTCTGTCATGAAGTACAAACACATTTGCTGGAGGCAGAAACCAAATTTTAAGCTACAGTTTCATGCAAAGTAAGTTTTATATCTATCAGATGTTTTATTTCCTTCAATTTCCCTGTGTGTTTCTCAAGTTTTGAAATGTTTCCAGTCCATATGCCCCTGAAAATAATACCAGAATATGTAAGAGATTGAAGCGTCCTGGTGCTCACCTTGTATCATGGAGAATCCCAACTCTGTTTTGCCAGCTGCATCGTGGCACACGTCACACGTTGTTTTGTGCTCATTTCTGTAATACCTTTTGAGATGTGAAAATTTGCATTTAAAATAATGATCTATAGCAAATGATGCTCAGTATCTTCCCACCCACCTTCCTGCATCTTCACCTAACTTTAACATTCAGGTGCCCTTAGGTTTTTTTGTTTCCGTTCCCCAGAGTTAGAGGTTCTTCACCCGTGCCCACTGCTTGGAATCAGAGCGTGAACACACACACACACACACTGTTGATAGCTGAAAGGAATGTGTTTGTATTACTCAGGCATTACCTTGGCAAATAGAACGTGTTGGCTCTGAAATCCGTGTGTTTGGCCATCATTTCTCTGTTTTTCAGTTTCAGGTGCCAGCTGACCTTTTGTGAGAGCATTGATGGGACTGCAGAGACTGTGGTTTCACTGTCACCTTACTAAGTGGGACTCCTGCACGTACAACAAGTCCCAAAAAGTGAGTGGCTGGTGGTGGACTCTCTGGTTCTGGTATTTTACACCTAACATATAAGGACAGGAGGGGCTTTGTTTTGAGTTTGGGACCCAGTTGTTTAAGTAATTTGTTCTTACCTCTGCTGAGGGGGAAGAATCTCCTGGCTTTCTAGTGGCAGGCATGAACCTGGACAAAAATTACAACTGTGTGACTCCTTCCACCCCCACATAGTTGTTCAGTTGATAAGCCTTTGAGGTCATCACAGCTTCTGAAAGGCAGAAAGAGCTACTCTTGGCCTTACCAGCAGCAGAAAATGCTCTTCATCCTACAAATTGCCTGCAGGCTTTGGTCCTTGGATCTGTGCGAACTTCGTAACAAAGATTTCAGTCAACTTGTAAATGATCTGTTTGGAAATAAATACAATAAAATTTGTTCCATCTGCAGAGTGTTGGAAGTAAAGACAACATGAATCTCTTAAAAAATGTACTATTCACCCCAAAAAAACCCAGTCCAAGGCCCCAAAATCAACATTCCCCCTAACATGGTGGGGGGGAATTGGCTTAAGGCAATTGCAGCTTTCAGACTCAGTGGAGCTGAGTAATTTTTGGGAGTGTGCTTTGGATAGTTGTGGTCTTTTGGTTGAAGTGATGGCATCACTTGGGAAAACAGTGACACGAGACATCTGACCACAAGAAAACGGGAACACTCATTGGAATCATCACAAATTCTTTGAAGTCTTCTCTCATGACACCCAGACTTCAATCCCATCTGTTACTTTCATTGGCTGTGTTGCAATAAAGGAAAAACGAAGAAGTCATACTTAACTTACACCCTAGGAGACACTGAAGCTGCCATCTCAGGGAACACTTTCTTACAGCCTGCCATGTGCAGATTCAGTCTCTAGTGCATTTGGACTCTGCAGTAAAATGAATTGGATTGTTTCTGGCAACAAAAAATGGCTGCTATTTGTCGGAAGGAAGGAAAAATAATACAGATGAATTTGCTTACTTGTCAGTGAATTATCCAAAATAGCCTACGAAGCATCAAGAGGGACATACATCCTTTCAGCTTGTTATAGGGAGGTGTTTAGAGAAGGAGCTGTTTGGAGGAAACACACTGATAACATTTTTGGTAAATGTGATCACCACCGAGTTTACCGTCAATGGTTTTCTTCCCTATTATCTTGTATTTCTTTCTTTTTTCCCTTCCTTTTTTAAAATTTCCCAATAGTGTGACTCCAAATTGCTTCAATACATGCACGGTACAGGATTATGCCAACACATTGTGCTGAAAGTTATGGCAACAAACATGAGCAAAGCATTTTTTCTTTCTTAAGAACTAAGAAATTGAAATTGCTAGTGAGTGCTGCTGTCAGGAGTCAACTGAGGTGGCAGGAAAGTAAGCAAGCTAGGAGCATTCCATGGAAAACAGGATACTGAAAAAAAAGCAACATTTGATTTAATTGAAATTCAGCATTTTTGCCTTTGGTTTTCTTCTAAACAGTGAAAGTCCCCATAAAATGCAATTGATCAGGACATTGACTGAAAAGAATAATTTCGCTTAGCTCCAAATGCTGTTGTGCTGCGAGCTAAGATTAGTTTAATTTAGATGAACTTTGCCCTTAGCGCTTGAATACAAGCTTGAATTTGACAAAATCATTGCTTTCTAATGAAGTTTTTTTGGTGTGTTCAAACCCTCATTTTTCTAGGGGAGCACTGTTCCAGCAGCAGCCTTTCCATCCGGATGGCCCTGGCTTGTATTCCTGGTACACACAATTTGAAACAAACCGTACAGGGTACTTTTCATGCATTTGCTTCTCCTTCTTCTTCTTTTTTAATAGTCATTTTAGTATCAGAAGACATTGCACGCTCTCCCTCATCCTTTCCTCCAAGCAGGAATAGTATTGTGAGAACTTTTTGGCATGGAAATGACTCCAGCATTCGGCCTGCCAACAGGTCAGGTGTGTGCAGGTAGATTGACAGCTCTTTCCCATGTTCCTTCCTCAGCTGAGTCTCCTGCTGACTTTGGTGAAAGATTTGCATATGCAAAAACCACTTGGATTTTCCTCAGTGATAACAAGGAGTGGGTGAAGCTGCAGTGTTCAATTCGAACCAGCTACAACAAAGCCTGTTTTCTTTGGCTCTTCCAGTTGAGACTGTGCTTACGTCAATTGCTTCTCTTTCTCAGGATGACAGGCTTTGCTGTCAGAGGTGAAGTACCAAACAGAGAAGAAAGCAGAAAATGAGGAGCTGATGGAATTTTTGCCTACAGGGATACAGTAAGTCAGCAAACCTAGATTTATTTGCTTTATTATTAATCTTCTGCTGGCAATGTCTGGCTCAGCAGTGAGGCAGCTGGGTGGCTGTGCATTCCTTTATTGGCTATTGATAAGTCAAACACAAAACTTTAAAAGATTCAGGCTTTTTGAAAAGTCACTTGCTCTTCACTGTTTGTATTGAGTGACCAACTGCCTTTCACACAAAGGTCTGACACCTGCATGGACAAACTCTTACTTTTCAGTAAGAGCAATAGATGGCAGGGGATATTTCAAGTTCTGCTCTTTGGTCCTTTTCTGGGCTTAGTATATCTTGCTCCTCCTTTACTTTCTACTTTTGCAAAAGCCTGACCAAAGGGAGAACAGGAGTCACTCATCTGTTGCTTATGATTATCTGCTGCTATGGCAGGTGGCTGTGCTTTTCTGAGTACCTGTGAATAGCTACTGGCTTTCAGCTAGAAACCTTGCCTTTTAACTGCACTGTAGCTGTTTCATCTGTGCCTGTGCTTTTCCCACACACACATTCTCGCACATTCTTATTCCTTCAAGAAGTTCTACATCAAGTAAAAAAGAAGCCCACATGGTCCATGCTCTCATTCCCATGTCCTGTCTCACTCTTCATGAAATCTGCCTCTAGTGCTTTAGACACACTTCACACAGAAATGGTATTTCAAGCTTTTGCAATTTTATTGACATTTTGGCTTTAGCACAACAGTTGAATTCTGATTTTCCCATCTGCTTGCAAACTTGTTAAAAGCGTGACCTTGAAAACAGAAGAGGAAAAAAAGAATTGTCAGTATATTGGAGGTCTCCTTATTTCAGTGCAAACATGTAATACATGTCTTTAATAAAATAATCAGGCTAAGAGGGTGGACTTATTCATTTCCTTCTCTTTTGAGCTATGAAGCTTTCATCATACTGGAAAATAATTTCAAGGAAAAAGCTAGAAATTGTGAATCTTAGGAGTGCAACAAGAATGTTACTTCGGTGCTTAAAAATTATTTTTGTATTTAGCTGAGTCAGAAAAGCTGCTTAACTCTCCTTCTCAAAAACTGAAGGCTCCTTTGGAGGTAAGTTAATTAACTGGGTCCAAATATGCTCTCAAGCCACTTGCCTAACGACTTCTTATTTCCACAGATTTTTATAGGGTGACTGTGTATGAAAAAGTTTTCTGCAAAAGATAAAAAGATTAGATTTCCCCCAGTTCACCTGTCCTCTAGTAAGGAATAGGAGAAATCGACAGACTGATGCTGGAGTTGCCAATGTGCACTTTGGCTGGTGCAGTCTTACTTCAGACTTCTGCTAGTGTCTTTGGCTGAGTTGATGGAGATGGGTTCTGGGAAACCTAGTGCAACCCTTTTCTTTCAAAAAAATATTGATCACATTCCTCATGAATTTGAACTTCCGTGGAATAAGATAATTGGGTGTATCAGAGGTTGATGCTTGTTAAAATAAATAATATTCGTTAGTGATGAAAGGTTATTTAGCATAGCTATGTTGAAATCTGCCCACAGAAGGTTGTAGAGATGTCACACTGCTGCCTTTTTCAGGAAAGGGCAGAGGAAACATTATGTGTGAGCCTGGTTATACCTACAACCTTCCAGATTCTTCCACAGAATCTCCCTCTCTAGGATTCCACAGGAACTGTGAAGTAGTCTTTGCACTGACTGACGCCAATGGTTGTTACTAGATGTAATTTAACTGCAGGTAATATGAAAGTCAATTTTCATGGCAATTTTCAACAGCAGAGATCTCAGGCTTATTTTTGTAGGTGGCAAAATTCTTGTTTCACTTGTGCACACAGAAACAAAATGCCTATTTGCTGACCCCAATGTTTCCATGGCAGTTTGTGTAATTTCCAAAGGATCCGTTTCCTGTAGAGTTGCTTGTGATATCTTGTTATAAACAAGAATAAATGCTTGAAACAAATCTGCAATATAGAGTCTGTCCTACGCATACTTTTCCTGGGGAAAATGGGATTTTCCCTTGTTATGTGATAAGAGCATAAGAAAAGCAGTCATTTTAGAAGGGAATTAGCAGTCCATAATCAAAAGCAAGTAAAGCACGGATCATGCGTTTCTCACCTAACACAAAACCAGGATGTTTATGTTAGCCAACATTATGTTTATGTTAGCCAATATTCAGCACAGACAGAGGAATTGAGGCCGAGAAACTCATGCCTGCATTCCCTGTACTTCTAAGAAAGAGTTAGAAGTATTTTTCAGGGACTTTCCAGTATTTCTCCTCATGACTTCCTCTATAGTTTGCAGTGTTTATACATTAGAGAGAAATGTACTTTCGTTATTACGAGGACAGCAACCACAGACACTCAAGAGGACAAATTGCAGTTCTCCATACAAGAGCAGAACTCCAGCAACCAGGCATGGGAAGGGGAGTTTGAGGATAGGGATATGGCAGGAGGTCATTGCTTGGTTAGTTGATAGCTGCCACTTCTCTTGCCCCCCAAATGAAAGAAGGAAATAAAAATGGTTTGAAGGGAAGGTGAAGTAAGGGGCCAAGAGAACAGCAAAGGACAGAAGGACAGAAAGGATATGTAAACACCTCTGCTGCATTTCATTACATGGAAGGCGCTGAAATGAAAGGGAGGTGATGAATGCACACGGCAGCTGTAAAGTGGAATGGTCTTCTGACAGTCTTGTAGAAGGACAGTTTAGATGCTAAATGAAGTGACTGAGGGGAGCAGAAACTTTCATGAGATTGGGAAAAGGAGGAGATGGACAAAAGCACGTAGTTAGCTGCAGTGAAATCTCAGGGTCCATCCTTTTTCTGTGGTGCAGATGTCCTGACCCTTAATCGCCCTCTGGCCAGCTGCCTGCTGTGTTCCACAGACGTGCACGTGTACCCACACAGACACTGACTGCACGGTCTGCCTCTTTCCAAAGTGTGCACTTCTCCCCCGTGGCTTCTGCATGGCCTGATAGCCAGAGGGCTACAGGGCACGGTGTTTCAAGTTGCAGAACTCTTCTAGCTGATGCCAAAATAACAATGGTGAAGGAGAGAACCAGCATCAAGCTTACTGAGAAGGGTCTTCAAGAAAAAACAAACCAGAGACAGCTGTCTTGTTTTATGATCACGAAGTTACCCAGCAAAAATCCCCCTGCTGTTTTATTACTATCTAAATTGTAGATAAAAGTGAAATAAGAGTGTGCATCCCTCAAGTAAACAGTTATACTCTAGTTAAAAACAATAGTCTTTAAACTTGTGCCCTTTCTCTCTTAGTCCCTGTTTCCTTCTGGAAGGTTTTTAGGAGAGGCAACCATCATGCGTTCAGCACACTGCATTTCAGGGATCAGAATAGGAAGCAGTGGTTACACCAGGACAAGTGCTTGTTCTTTGTGTACCCAAAGTAAGGTCACAAATTCCTGTTTCGATGGTCAGATAGTGGCCTTTTGTTGTAGTAAAGATTTACAACTGTGAGGCTGAAGTGGGCGCTAAGCAGTGTTTAGGCATCTGGGGGTAAAACTCTTTTATCTGCAAGGGAATTAAAGAAGGGGCCTTGCCCTAGAGCCCACCAGTCCCCATGGATTGGGAACAGCCTGAAGAGAGGAGAGTGAGCCACTTAGCCCACCCTAAGAGTCTGTCAGTGTAGTCAGGAGTGCCAGGTTACCATGACAGGGGGAGCTATGGCACCATGGACTTAAAAATTTTCATTTCAGTTCCAGAAATCAGCCTGGCAAAAATAAAGCAGAATTTTCAAATAAAGAAAGTGAACATTTAAAAGATCAAACAGATAACAAATGTTTTTAATATATAAAACTTTTAATAGTACATTTTTAGGAATAATTACACTCTCACAATCAAACTCTAGGCATGTAAAATGCAGTTTTTTCCGTTAGCTGATGGAGTAGCTAATTAGACATACAATCAAGTACAGAGTAACGAGATTGTGAATATTTCTCCAGAAATGAATAGCAGGAATGAAAAAAATCCAGTAGAAATTAAATAAATTATAATTGCTTGCTTTCTTACATAGCAACTGCTCAATAAATACATTTATAAATACCATGGAAATCACAATACATAAATACCAAATAGTGTGTTACACATTCTGTAGGTTAGGTTTTTCAAGTTAGACGTTACAGTTCACAGTCTGGCCACAGGCTGACCATGGTTCAGGAAGCTGTTGTTGACACAACATACTGGCGCGCTCCAGGGGAGCAGGAGGATTCATCAGTTTGCTGGTGAAATAGCAAAATTACCAGGCTTAGTGTAAATAAGCTGTGCTGCAGGTGCATTGCACCTCACTGCATATGTTTGGCTCAAGTGGCTGCCAAAGGTTCTCAATACCCTTCAGCGAACCACTTTTCCTTCAGTGTCATGGGCAGCATGTCCCATGGACAACACTGACCATAGCGAAAGACTTCCTTAAATACAGACAGTTAAATAAATAGATAAATAAATAAAACCATCCATAATTAATATCATAGCACTGATGCAGGATGTGGAAGATGGCGCACTGCTTGAATGACGCTTTTCCCAAACATTTCTCTTGACAGAGGAGCAGAAACACTTCCCAGATTTTTTCTGTCCCGGTGTTTCTTAAAGAGGAGAGTCAGAATTTTGTTGAGCCCTGTTAAGAGGTGAGGGAAGAGAATAATTTAAAAGGAGGTTCAAGTTACCACTGCTTAGCATTGCACAAACATTTTAGGATGCGGGGTCCCTTTCTAATTCTTTGTGCTATCTTGAAGCACGGGGAGTATAAAGTTGGTGTTTTGAAAGCAGCTGCTGAAATCCCAGTGTGTGCATGCCTGGTGTCCAGCTGGGAAACCTCTGCAGCACGAGCTTCTGTGGCTCCTCACAGCAAGAACCTCGTTAGCTCAAAAATAGCAACTAAGTAAGGGGATGATGACTTTTTTAAAGCCTTATTTTTCAAAGGGAGAAAAATACTTCTGTGCTTCCCTGCAGACGGAGTTGCTGGTACTCAGAGCTTTAGTACTGACATATCAGCCTGAGCAAGGACCCTGAAGCACAGCCAAAAAAACTAAGGCTGATTCTATAGTTAAGCAGGAAGCTTCCCTGTTCTTTAAATCTGATTAAGAAAGAATGGGAAGTAGCACTATGGAATCCTACAAACTGGCTTTTTCTGGGAGGTTTGCCACTCAATTGCCCAGACAGACAGGGAACGGGACTTACCTGGCCAAAATTGCCTTTATAATCAGCTGTACCCATGGAGCAGTGGGCTCCAAGCACACCTCTCTGCCATCCTTCAGAGTAGCTCTGCAAAACAGGGAATAAAGAAAAGTCAGGAAACTACTACATGGATTTGTTTTACTCACAGAACGTAATCTTGCACTTTTAGATCAGATGGTATAAATCCATCCCAGCTACTCTAGGTTAGACTTGGCTGTTTTGCTTTATGTGTTGAACAACTGAGGAGACCATCCAGAATTGTGTGAGTCTCTGTCTGTGCTCTCAAAGCAGTCACACATTCCCAAAAATCTTTCTCTCTATATATGAATACTTATTTTGGATGTGTTTATATTGCTAAAGCTTTCTTACACAACGATTGAAACCTCCAGTGGTGAAAAGGTGTTTGAGCAGAATAAAGATTTTAACATTTTAGTGCCTTTGTGCTGTTCAGACCAGATTAGGTTGGTTCATTGCTTCCCTACATCTGCTTGTTGGACCTTAGTTTTTCTCCTTGAGAATGCCTGCCTAGTAAATGCAGGATTCAAACTACATCATTACCTTGTGCACTAGGAACTGACAAGTCTATGAAATTCACATTCTACTACCAGAAACATTTAATATGCCCCCTGACAGATAAACAATTGTCAGTTCAGGAATACGTAAGGTCACAGAGATGGTGAAAAACAGGATGTTTCACTTAAAACCATCCCTCTCGAAATAAAAGCCAAGTCTGGCTGCGTGAGGTCCGCATGCTGACTGTGGTACTTGTGAAGCCTAAAAGCTCAGCAGCAGTGGCAGCAGTGCAGGGGAAGAGGAAGGAACCTCTTGCAGAGCTACTTACATGACTTCAACATTCTTGCAGTGGGGGCCGCTCTGCGTCAGCTTCACGTCTTGAATGGATTTCGGGGGAATGAACCTGGAATGAGTGGCTATGCACTGGCATCGGAGCTCGGTTCCCATCCTTGCCAGGGTCATACCTGTGAGCAGAAAAGACAGTTGGGGTTTGACAGGTGCTCTTACGGTCCATGTATCAGACATAGAGCAGAGCTGCTCCATTGTAACAACATTCTCAGTTAAAACACTGCATTTGTCCAAGCTGTCTAAATCCTCATGTTATAAGGGAGGGTTACTTAGGTTTCAGGGGAGCTGACGCCCAAGTGTGTTGGAAACTAAATTAACAAATCTTTTAAAAATGAACCCACATATTTTGCGGTTAGTAACCATGCTGAGTACATGGTATGGTTAACTGCATTGCTTTAATATCTGGAGCAAAAAACTTGGCCACTCTGCAGAAGACAGAGCCCTAGATTTGTTCATTAATTGGAGGTTTGCCCATGTTTCTGCGTTCGAATTGTTTGCTCTCCCTTTCCAAGTGTATTACTTGCTCCAGGCGGCATGGTCACTAAGCAACAAATACGAGGCGATAAACTGTTATTTGTGTGGGAAGGGAGAGAAACATTAAAACACTCCAGAGCAAAAATCTGTCTCTAGCCACAGAAGAATCTGTCTCTAGCCACATACACTTCAATAGAAACAGACACAAAACAAATGCAAGTTGCATCCTTAAACTATTTCCCAAAAGATATCAGTAACTCTTCAGTCCAAGGTCTACATAGTAGATTTATGACTGAAGAGAGGTGCTCAAAATCTCTCAGAAGAGACTAATTTAGTGAGACAAATAGAAAGCTACTCTGCAAGGACAAGCATCTCAGTTGATGCCTCGGCAAAACTGCAGCCAAGGAGGCTTTGGGAAGCTTTGCTTACCTTGAGACACAGCTGCTGAGATTAGGAAAAGAGCCAGGACAGCTACGAGTTTGCCGTTCATGGTTGGACAGGAGTCTTCTGCTGGCCTGTTTAGGTCTAGTTCTGTGAGCTGGAGTCCCAAAGGATTGTTGATTCCTGCTGTGTGCTGTGTGTGAGGACTGTTGATTCCTGCTTATATACAGTTTTGTGCCCAGCCTCTGTACTCTGCTGGCATGGAGATTGCGTTAGAGGAATTTCCCAGATGCAGCAAAAATGAGTCACATGACTGTTGTGAAACTTCTTCCTAGATGACGAGGAATTATTCTGCAGATAACGATACAATGCATTAATTGATTGAAATATGTCTATGATAGTCACACATTCCAATTATTTTGGTAGACTTGTAAATTTTGTGCTTTTTCTAAAGCATATCCTTATTTAATAATACAACTTTAGAATTATTTCAGTTACATTTATGTTGTCACTTATTATTTTCTTCAGGGTTATAACTGTTCTTTGTAGATGCTTCAGGTCCATACTTGAGATACTGAATTTCTTATTCCCACTTCTGGTGGCAGCTTCTGCTTACGTGGCTTGTGTCAGGTAAGCAGAAGCTGTCACAAGCCACCAGAGTGGAATTCAGGCAGTGCTGAAATTACCGAGAAGCTCTTGACTGGGTGAGGATTTTACCTCAGCATTATTTTGACGTAAAAGATTTTCATTTTAGTTATTTTCTTCCTCTGTTCAAGGGGCAGGATACAAAGTAAATTCATCACTAATTCTTTGGGGCTAAGAAGGAATTGAAGCTGCAGTATTCAAAGCTTTCTGCAGGAAGCAGATACTGAATTCTGAATGGCTTTGAAAATCATGCCTGTACTTTTCACGTTACACATGTTAATGAATGATAAACAGAGGAAGCTTTATATGCAAACTAAACAGCATGACCTGCTGAACACAACTGATTTTGTTTCCTCCATAAGTCCAAACATTTTTAATAAGTCTTTTCTGAAACCTTTTTCAGTGACAGCAACCCTAGGTCCTAGCAAAAGGACACAAGAGTGAGAGTTATGGCTCTGTACAGACTTTTCTGTTTGAGAACCTTGTATGAATGCTGAGCTTTCATTTGCTGTGGCTGGGGATAATACCTTGCAAGGGAGACAATTCCAAGGGAAGACAGGCTCAAATGCTAAACTTTTGCTTAATTTAAGATCTGTAATTTCAAATCCAGCCAGAATATGTGTGTTTTGGAGAAAGCCTTCTGTTTCAGTGCAGTAAAAACGTCATCCTTTTGACATTATGAATTTTGCTGCTTGTTGTCTTCAAACACAAAGCTTTGTGGCTTTGGGACCTGTGGATTGAATGAGGTACTTCTCCCCAAATCTGGGGACTTCATGAAAACTCGATCATCTTTAGCATGTAAAGCATTGCAATTTATTTACAGTAGGAATGGAACAGTTTACCCATAATTTATTGTAGTTTCCTTGTACCACTTGTCATTAACTTGATAAAAGGAACTTTGTGATAAAAATTCATTTGTTTCCCATCGCTGTGTGGGCTGTCCCAGGAAAAGATCCAGCAGCTTTGTCTCTCCTACCTCTTACTGAGTATTAAGTTGACAAAAGATACTGATTCTGACTCCTGATGGTGCTGCTCCTTAGCTGTGTCTCTTAGAGAACTTCAATGAAAAATACATTTACTTCTCTGAAGGTGTGAACCAGGAGAGGGTTATGTTTTATTGCTTATGTTCTATTATGACGTATATGTTGTGTTATATTAATATGTGGTTTCACTGGTGCCAGATTGTAGATGTTGGACTTTTAACCATTTTACTTGGAAGGTTTTGGTGGTTTTTTTTCCTTTTGATTTCTCTCTGTGTCTCCACATATGTATGCACACACATACGGAAGTTAAATTAATTAATTTGATTAGAGATCACACTTTTCTTAGTTACTATTTGCAGCCTTATTATACAATTTTGGTGTGTGCTGAAATGTTATTAATATCAGAGGAAATAAAAGAGAATTCCCCTTCAAATCCCCAAGTGAAATCAGTGAATGCCTGTGCTCGTGACCACCAGGCTCAGCTATTTCCTGCGTGTGGCAGTAACGGATCTGCAGAAATCCCCAGGGGAGAAGTGAAGCCAAGAGCCTGCTCCACCTATGGTGAGCCCTGCCCCTGAACTAAGAGTGAGTGTCTGTCTAAAAGAGCAGGATTTTTGTAATGGAATATGAAACCCTGCTGCGCTTTTTCACCAAAGTTACAGTTGCATTGGGACAGTGTGAAGGGGGAGTAAGAGAGACCATTTGAGGCGTGAAAACGTCAAGGTGTGAGATCGAGCCCAAAGGCCAGGCACTCCTAAGCTGCGTTTCTGGGAGTGCCATGTTCTGCCCAAGTTCTCCCTACATCCCTTCAGCACTTTGCCCAGGATCTCGTCCAGGCTTTTGTCATGGGAATAGCAAATCCATCATGGGATTCTGGCAGCTTGTTTCCCTGCCAGCCATCAGAGATGACTTGTGCAAATGGAATTGCTGCTCCTTTGGAAGGATCGCGTCACTGAGTGAGCTGATACTGCCGCGAGCAGAGACCTTCCATGCTAAACCCTGTAAAAACCACGCTGGCAGCGAACAAAACAAAGCTTACACAACAGTCTGACTACTGCAAGACTGCTCAAAAGGAAGCAAATACCTCCCGTGCCTGTGTTCTAGGGCAGGATATAGCTTGTGTTCCCCATGTTGCAGGATGGAAACTAGTGGTTTGTCATGACTCATCAGCTTGTCTAATAAGCACAAAAGTCAAAAGGGCATCTTTTAGGATCTTGACTGAGACCCGTTAATCTTTGCATGTAGCAAAGGATGCCCCTGCACAAGGGACACACTAAGAGAGATTCAGGTGTACTGAGGCTGAGCTTCAGTCCATTACTGGTTTGAGTTGCTCCAGGTCCAGAGGAATGCTCCAGCTCCTGGTCTGATAAAGTTGCTCTGAGAAAATTAAGAATCTGTATTGTTTTAGACAAATTCCATCCTCTCCCTTGAGAAGTTGTGCACACAAGACCCAGAGGCCCAGGAGGCAAAGCCTTTGCTGGAATGAGGGTTCAGCCTGTCTGTCAACTCCTGCCTTCTGTGTGTCCTCTGTTCCAGCTACTCTTGTACCCAGGGAAAATCTCACTCTGTCTTCTGAAACCACCTCCTTTTCCTCACAAGGGCCTTGGCATTCAGCTGCCATTCTACTTGAGCTGCAGAGGGCTGAAGGAACAAATACAGGAGCTGTGAAATAATCGCTTCCGCTGCTCAGAAGCTGTGCCCAAAGTTGTGCAAACACTTGTGGAAGTCTGCAATGAGGCAAAGGTTAGGGAACAGACATGTAAAAAGCAAAATATCTGCTGGACATCAGAATTGCTATAGGAGGAAGTGATAGCAAGGAAAGGAGAAAGGCTTAGGTCAGCTTGTGGGGTTTTTTCAAACTGCAGTGTTTAAATATAGATGGTTATGTAGCCTTAGTCAGATCACAGTAAGCGCTGGACTTTCCTGAATTCCTCTGGAATCACAAGTAGCAGTACAGCTTTTAGGTTGATTTGCCTTTTAATATGTGTATTTATAGAAACAGTAGTATGTTACTGCATATTTATTTTTGATATGTATTTCAGCTCTGCTGGAAAAGACTCAATTCTATATTGTAGCTTCCACTTAAAAAATTGTTGTGGATTAAATGAAATGTATAATTTGCTCCAACTCAACATATAAATGTATTGAAAATATTAATATAAGGTATAAAGTAATATAAGAAAAGGATACATTGATATCACCTGTAGTGTTAGCATAAAATACTAGAAAATATTAGCAAATAAAATACATACTACAAATAAAATTTATCTACTTGGTATGAACGGAAGAGATACTAAGTCCACCTAGAGAATTGTTAGGCACCAGCACCTGGGCTTTACCTGCCCTATAAGGCTGCATTTATTGTTTACTTGCATTTCCTCTCATCAGCTTGGCCAGAGGCATTTTCTGACTATGCAAGACCTGGAAGTGGCAGGAGGAAGCACATGGTAAGTTTTAAGAAGTTTGTGCCAGGAACTTTTGATTAAATTAGAAGCGGTCAGTGGCCATAGGACACATCCCACCTTCATCTCTGACTCTCATAAGTGAGATCTGTTTGGTGTAACAGCTGTAATATGTAAATTTGAATGGATCTCAAACGGATGGACAGGTAAAACCTTGATGCTCACCAAAACCTGATGGTGCAGCAGCAGGAAGGAACAGTGGATGTGTTCAGTCAGCTCATGGATTCAGATTTGAGTCCAGAGCTGCTTTGGTGAGTGGGCTGTTGGTGTTCAAACTTCAAACCCCACCTCCCACTGTGGGGCTCACAAGACTGAGCCCCACAGGACACTCATGGCATTTTTGAGTCCTCCATCACTCTCACCATGTGTGTCTAGTCTGATGAGTGCTGCTAGAATCTGCACTTCAGCACTTTCTACCTCAGAAATTAGATTTATATGGCCAGCCATACACAGTGTGAAGCAAATCACTAAGACAAAACATCTTTTTGACTATAGAAAGAAATTAACAATACATCAATGGGATTGACACATTAACATTAGTGTTTAGCCATATAAGCATGACTCTGGAAAAACAACACGCAATAAATATGTAAGCTGCAAAATCCTTTTATTTAACAAAAAATGTGGTCTATTAGGGCCTCAGATGGAATATGGTGCTCATAATGTCAAGGTCACAGGTTCAATCCCCATATTGGCCTTTCCCTAAAAGTTGGACTTGATGATCTTTCTGGGTCCCTTCCAAGTCAGACCAATCTGTGAACTAACATGAGAGAAAAAAATTGACCTAATATTTTCTGTTATATTCAAGTAAATAATGTGTTATTTTCTTTGGTAATATGACTTCTAAACTCCTCTTAGTATCTATGTGTATGTGTGTCTCTTTGCCTGCATCTTCCTGTCTGTGAGTTGAAACTGCAGCACAACAAATAGAAGTAACAAGGGTGATGTGTTCTCTCTATTTTTAGCTGCTCCCTTCTGAGAGCCCTGAGCTCCCAGTCTTTACCCTGAGGCTTACAGTGACTTGGAACTGTTGATGAGACAGGAGGTATTTTAAGCATCAGCCCATGCTTGCTTGCACCTTCCTTACACCCAGTCAAATCCCGTTTAGCTGAAGTCACTTATAAACACTCCTCATTCCTGATCTGATATTCCTGTCATGCACCCAGCATCACCCCGAGATCTCTCTCCTATGTGCTGATGGTCAGCCTAGAATGATTTACTTCTATGGGAGCTTTGTAATTTTTTTCCTCTGTCAATCACTTTGGCTACTTCCTGCAGGGAATTTCACCTGGTAGCTTGTTGCCTAATCAATGACTCTCCCGAGGTCCTTCTGCTGTTCTCTATAGATGAGCCTTGTTTTCACATCATCATTTAGCATCACCAGAGTACTTCAACTCATGGCAAATGACCTTCCCAGATCCCGTGTGTGACGGCCAAACCTAACAGGACCCCACACAAGGTGGTGTAAGAATCCATGGGTGATGTCCCTTTATCAATGAAAATTGATCTTTTCATTCTGCCCTTCATCTTTATGTATTCACCTGTTACTTACCCATTTTCAAGACATGTTTTTTAGCCTCATTATTTCCAGTGTTTAGTGAGGGCTGTGAAAGGATTTCAGAAAGGCAGTTTGACTCTACCTGTGAGACCTGCCACATCCATGCCTTTTTTCCACCCTCAAACAACTGCAACAAGGGCGTGAGAGATGACTTCCTTCAAAGTCACACAGATACTTCCTTATTATGTGTTTATTCATGTGTTTGCTAATTGTATCCATTCTGTTTCTGCTTTAAGTAAGGCCATTTAGGGGTAATTAATTTCATCTTGTTTATTCTCATCCTTACAACACTTAAACACTTTGATTACCCTTGAACTCCTTGATCTATCACAGACAGAAGTTTAGAGAGAGCAACAGCAAAGAAGAAAATAAGATGAATCAGCAACATCTCAGGGAAAGAAAAATAATCAACTGTAGTAATGTAGCAGAGGGGGCACCGTCATCAGAAATGATGGCATTCTCAGCAGCAATGTTTTCTCTCATTTCATATCCTTGCAGAAATCCAAGGTTTATTCTTCCTTGACTTTTCTTTGACTGGTGACTCAACATTGTCCCTGGCACTGTAATTAGATTAAGTTTAAAGTTAATTCAGAAATTAATTAAAGAAACAATTACTATTAATACAAGCTAAGGGAGAGCAGTAAGTGCTCACCAATCATTAATTACTTATTTTTACTGTACCAACCAATTGACATTTGTGCAAAGGAAACAAAAGAAAAAAAACAAAACCAAAACTGTTCCTGCATGAACTGCTCCAACAGAAAGAACTTCCGTCCGCCTGTGTGCAAAGTAGGGATTTGACTGTCCCTGTCTACAGCAGTGAAAGCTTTTGGAAATGCCAGCTGCATGTCTGAATTATACCCAGAAAGAGGAAGTGAGTTTTTGAGACCTTGATTTTTGCAAGTGTCAAACACACAAAATGTGCTGTCTCTTAGCAGAGGTCTTTGGGGTGGTTTAACACACCAGCAAGATATCAAAGGAAACTATTTCACTCCTCAGGCATGTAGAAATATTGCATTAGAGAGAACTGATGGAAAGCATTAGCTATGCCTGAAAAGGGTGAACATTTGCATGCCAAGAATTTAAGTAGGCTTCTAAAAGGAGCTTTTAAGTGCAGGTGTTCTAGGAAAGGGAACAGCTCACCTGGCCAGCAGAGCCTTTACAGTGAGCCGGATCCAGGGCGCAGTGGGCTCCACGCACACTTCCCTGCCATCTCTCAGCGTAGCTCTGCCGAGAAAGGAGCAGAGAAGTTAAGGCCAGGTGTGTCCCTCACACTTCTCCTAATGGCTGGAAATTTCTCTTAGCCAGTAGATGGAGGACCTGTTTGGTTTTGGCTCATGTGTTTGGGGGTTTTTATGAATGATGTCAGTACAGGTGTTTATGCTTATAATGAGCCTCATGAATTTTGTATTTGGTTTCAGTTCTCTATCTGGCCATATTTTAGCAGCTCTTTCAGGAACTTAATTATCTTGAAAAGCATTTTTTTTAACCAAGCCTGGCTTAAATTACCAATTCCTAGTGAGGTGGAACGGGATGCCATGCAGTGCTGCACAGAGGGTATAATTGTACAACCATTATTTGCTTAAGAAACCATAGTGAAAGCAAAAAAGCCTGACAGTGCCCTTCTGTTCACTGAGTGCACTGCCCTGGTTCCTGTGACTAGTTCCAGGAGTGGCTTTAAATGAAGCTTACTGTATCTTTTGTTTTGTACCCACATGGAGTATAATCCAAATTCCCCACTCCTCCAACAGGGAAACGCTCCATGTGAAATTCTGACACAGGAAATAACTTGAGGCCTTTGAAACTTTGCCACATGCAGGCAAAGTCAGAGGAAATTGTTTTAATTCACGTCAAGAGGATCAAGTTTGTGTCTTTGATTGATTCTTCAATGTCTAAGTTATTAATTGTGCTCTGTGTTGTGGGAACCTGATTCTCCCTTCTGATGTTGTTCATAAGCAAGCTAAGAGCAGAAAGAGATTTAAAATACTGTCTGGAAGCTGCTTGTAACACTGGCTGGGAATTAGCTTATTCCTTTGGACATAGGGCTTCATTCCTGATACTGGATGTCTCTGAGGCTTTGCTAAGGAAACATCCTGCCACTCAAAGTCCATGAGTAAATAGGATGAGAAATGCTGGGTTGGTTCCTCCTGTAGGAAGCAAGGTGCTATTTAGGAAATGTGCTCACATGATTTCCACATTTTTGCAGTGAGGTCCTCTTTGGCTTAATCTAACATCCTGAATAGTCTTGGGAGGGATGAACTTGGAATGAGTGCTTATGCAATGGCATTGGGAGCCTCTTGCATCTGTCTTCTCCAGGGCCTTACCTGTGGAACAAAATTCTGTTACCTCTACGTACATGAACAGTGTCTTTATTTGCTCCCCTGAAGCAAGCTGTATTCTTTCCTGTAGTCTCATTAGTGTTCCTCAGACACTCTGATTTGCTGGATGCTGAGATAAAAGTAACTGCATCTGGACAACACAGCAGCTGCATTTTCAGAGCTGTTGGTGTCCAGGGGCATTTGAATTTAAACTTGGATTGCTAAATTTCTGCCATGAACATCTGCTCGTATTCCTTATTTGTTCTTGCAAACAGGATAATTCTTGCTCTGTCATCAACCTGCCTACCAAGAATAAAATTGCAAAAAGGATAAAATTGTCATTTGTAAAAGAAGATCTATATGGGCATATTTAGGGAAAAAGATCCTGGTTTAATTCAAGCACGTATTAAAATCTAGAGACAAGCATATATTGTGGCATGGGGATAAATTCATTTGCAGACAGAAGCATATTTTACTCCTGGAAACATCCACAGTATCCTAACAGGTACAAATGATCCTTTTTACTCCTGAATGACAGTTTACTGAGGATGCACTTCTCTTGCAAAAAGTCATCATGGACATAGCGTAAACCCACTTGCATTTGCACGCATATACTTATTGCTTGCATGATTTTTAAGAAATAATTTTCTTACCTTCTGACCCTGCCATTAAGACCAAGCAGAGAACCAAAGTGACAGCAGCAGATTTGCCATCCATTGCTGTGCACGTTTTCTTCTTGACAGAGATCCTGCTCTGGTGCTGTTTCCCATCAGGTTTTATACCTGAAAGGTGCACTCCCAGCAGCCTGAGTGCTGAGAGGTGGGTTCTACACATGCAGGTTTCCTAACTCTCCTAATGAGAGTGTTGCATAAGAAACCCAAACCTCTGTGCAGTTCCATTCAGTGGCACTTCAAACTTCCCTAGCCTTTGCTGCTGTATATTTTCAATTATTCTTTAAATGGTTATTGTTATCCATCGCTTTCTGTTTGCACTTCTTCATGGGATATTGGCTTTAGCCAACAGCGATAAGCTTGCACTTGGAAATCAAAGCAACATTACCAGACATCTCTCCGAGCCAAAATAAAGAGACTTTTCCCCTCCCCTGTGAATATAGGACTTCTGTTCAGCTCTTTGCATCATGCTTAAGTGCCTTGTGCGAAAACATTCACCCAGCACAATTACAAGAACTTTTCATCTCAATCTTACACACTATATTTTGATATGAATCCAATGAAGTTTTTTAGTCAGTGTTTTATGAAGACAAGACACAACTAGTTTCTCTTGTTCTCTGAAAGGATTTTGTTTTTTCAGTTTGGCTAAAGGGATTTAGATCCTTTATTCTGTACCGAGAAGTCTCTCTAGTCATTAAGCAGGAAATTGTGAGCTTAAAATGACTGAGGTACGGTCACCAAAGTTATTTAAGCTCTTCTGAAACTCTCATCTGATCCGAGTAAGAAAGGAGAAAGTATCTGGCAGTAAGGTTACCTGGCTAAAATAAACACTTAGGAAGTTGCTTGTTTTTCTTTCTAACCTCATGCATTTAGAATAATCATAGGTGTTTAAGACAGCAGATAAACACATGTCATAAGTGACTTCTACTGACAAGGAAGAGCAGCCCAGTCTGGTGAAGGTAGACACCAAGTCAGAAGAGCCACAGTGCTTCACTTAGCAGTCTCCAAGAGCACCTAAACACATTTTTGGAAGCAGGAGAGTGGTTGTTGTGCTTCTAAGGAAGGTATTCTGTGACTGCACACAGAACAGAGATGTGATATGTTGTCATTTCTACCCCTGGAATCGTGTCTCACCGATGAGCCTGCGGAGGAAGGTGCAGATGCCCTGCCCAGGGTACTACGAGTGCAGCCATTGCTGACATTTTGGACAGAAGAACTGCTGAGAAAAGCCCTTTCTCAGCTGTGGTTCAGCTCCCAGTAACTTGACTGGGATATTGCTGGTGGCAAAGGTTATGTGCATCTGTATTACACTGAAACTGATGCCGGTCCTTTAGGATACACCCAGGTTTTTATGGTTGTGCAGATCAAGAGGTCTTTCCCAATCTCTCCCCATTCTTGGCTGATACTTGCGACATCCGTATCTCCAAATTACATCTCTGAAAGAAGATATCTTATAAAAATCCCTCAGGATTATTAACAGGAAGGATTAGACTTGTAAGACAAGTCTGAACAAAACCTATCTCCTTGAGAAACATTGACTCCTTCCCATTCTGAGGTCTAGCAGGCTGTACAATGCTGTGCAGCGGGACAGAGGCAAATATGGGGACAGGGAGGAAAGTGTGGTCAGAATAGTTGTCCTCTTGCACAAGAACTTGCTCAAATACTGCCAAAAACTCCCTTTATGTCTTGCACCATGAGCAAACATGAGCTGATTGTGCAGAATATGGAATGGCTCCTTGTTGGAAAAGACCAAACCTAAACAAATATCAAAATATTTGCTCAACTTTCCCAGGTGTTAGCTGCTTGAATTTCAACATTCCTCTGTAAATTGCTGTGCTACAGGTAGATGTAAGGCCATATAATTGGAGCTCTGTTTCTTAGGATGTAGTCCTCCCTCCTAACTGGAATTAGGGAGGATGCTCAGTGACTTCCTTAATGTTTATCAGATTTCCCTGTTTATTTAAGCTAAAGAAAACCCTTGTTCATTGTCATGTTCTCAGGTGCTGTGCTGTCAGGGCACCACACTGCTATTGCCTTGTGATTTCTGTGACTAACCAGTATTTGTTCATTACTATCTGGGAATTTTATTGTCCAGACTTCTGAAAACACTGAGTCTCACAGGAAAGAGGAAGAAAGTAGATAACTTTTGTAATTCGTCTAATTATCTACACTTTACAGAGGCAGCAATATGCTGTTTCAATTTGCTGACCCCCACAACTCATATCCCCCCCTTTCCCTTCTTGGAACCCCTTATGTGATACAAACTGAAAGAAAATGCTTCCTCCTTTTTTCAATTCTCCGTTCCAACAAGGAAATTAATAACAAACAATATTGAAGACATTTCAACAAGCATTTATTAGGTAGGTAAACACAAAAATCTTCAATAAATAAATAAATAAATAAATAAAATTTTTCTATAAATAAATAAAGTGGGTTTTCTCTAGCCAAAAGATGGCATTAAAATATATGTTTATACTTCCACAACACTCATTCACAATAAATAAGATCTTGAAAATGATGACACAAAACCTGATGTATCAGAATTTGGACATGTTAGTTCTGGAGGCTCCCCTCTTCAGCCAGTAGCCCACTGTGGGTGGCAGTGATCCAGGTACAGCCAAAGTTACCTGTCCATACTTTACTGGGGAGAAGTTGTTGCTGGTCTTTTCCTAAACTGTTAGCAAAAAGGGAATGAGTCATTTAGTGAAAGCTCCGCTGGGCATGCACTGCATTGTTCCAGCTGTGTTTAGAAAAAATTATTTCAGAATCATCTCCATATTCCTTCAGAAGCCAGTTTTCCTGCCTTCTTGTTGAGGTAGTAGTGGTTTCTTTCCTATATAATGAGACCAATTTGAAAGACTAAAAGTATTGTTGTCAACTAACTACAAACCAGGGAATGCATATTCTAAATGCTGTGATATTGTGAGTGTGAGGTAGGAGGAGGTGAGCTGTCAGAAGCTGGGTGAGTGTCTTCCCTATTTTTGCCTTGCTGGAGGAGTTAGGACATTCTTCTTCTTTGTTTTAGGACACTGTCTCAGGTTTGGTGTTGGCCCTAGAAAGAAAGAAGGTGGAAAAGGAAGCTATTAAAAATCAACCATACAACAGGTAGGACTTGCTGCTGTCAGCTGAAATCCATCACTTCGTGCCTCTGTGCCCAAGACCCTGAGAAGCTGCGACAGAACCCAAGGGACACTGGTATGTCATAACATTCCCAAAATGATTCAACAGCAGTAAATTTCCATTGTTTGATTCTTCACTTGACAAATGGAGCCTGATTTTCCCCCATCTTATCTCTGTGCCAGTAGTTTGAGAAACTGATTGCTGCTTTCTGCCACTGCAAGCATGAGAGAAACAGTCAGTTAATGCTTGGATTTTCTGAGCAGCCGTGCTGCAGCTTTTCAGAATGCTTGTGCCTTAGGGGAGAGGAAGGTAACCTTCCCAGAGATGCATGGCACAGTAAGGCTTCAGTAGCTAATACTATAATTAAGGCTCAAAGCAATCACAGTGTTTGTCACAATTAGTGAACACAAAAGGTAAATAACTGCCCGAGGTGACAGAATTTTGGAGCGCTTCACACCCATCTGTGTTTGGTAGTTCAATTAAAATACCAGTTTTCAATAAGCTGTGCTTATTGAGGAGAAATGACTCACTTGTCCAGAATTGCCTTGATGATCAGCTTCACCCAGGGAGCACTGGGCTCCAGGCACACTTCTCTGCCATCTCTCAGGGTAGCTCTGCAAGAGGGAAGAAAGGAAGGGAAAAGGGCTGTTTAGTGAAATCCAAGGCAATGTCACATTTCTCTCATAATAGCATCATTCTAGGTGTACACTGACATGTTCCACTTGAAGCTGTATAAACTGAGGCTGTAGCCTAACATAAAGAGATCTTTTTCACTGGTTTAGTATCTTCCCATATCTGTTTGTTTGATGCATTAAACCATCTGCAGGACTCTCTTTCTTTTCAAGACTGCTTTTTTCCCCCAACTGGCTTTGTATTGGTGTCGGTCTTTCACGGAAGAGTTAAATCTTTCCATCTCGATTCAGAAATTGTACTGCCCAGTCCAGAAGAACTACCAGTCCTCTGGAACTTGGTTACTTACAGTAAAAGTTCTGGAATGCAGCTGGGATGATTTGTATGCTAATGGTAGTTTTTTCCATTGACTTGAGCAAAAGTGTGATCATTTTTTGACCTAGCCCTTAAAAATTATGTTTTTATCTCTCGATCAGCATGGCTCCACGCATTTTCACAAGCCAGTGGAATTCAGAGTTTTAGAAAGCTATTTGCTGCCTGATGACTGTGAATTTAGGTCAATATATTGCATGTGTTTAAAAAGTAGAGATTGGCGAAACAACACCCAGTTCCCGACACGTAGCACGTTGTCTGTAGGAGCAGGGAATGTTGCTGTTCTGCTTTCTGAGCAGCTGCTTCTGCCGGCTGCTCACACCACTCACAGAACCCTTACACCCGATCGAGAGCAAAATCCGCTTCCTTCTTGTTCAGTAATCAGGAAGCTTTTGCAAGACACTTACATGACTTCAACGTTCTTGCAGTGAGGTCCGCTGGGGGTGAGGTTCACATTTTGGATGAACTTGGGATGGATGAACCTGGAATGGGTGCTTATGCACTGGCACCGGAGCTCAATGGCTGAGCGTGGCACCGCCTCACCTGGAAAACAAAAAAGGTAGAGTGGTTCACTATTTTCATAGGAAGCACCACATGGGGTTTTTTTCCTGACAGCATTGGGAGAGTCCTTTGCTGCACTGGTAGGACAGCACAGTGTCTCCCCACCAGCATTTGCTCTGGCCATTAGTCAGCAGAACTTGAGGAAGGGTTTCTTTACCTTGTGTTCCAAGTGCTGAGATGAGGATCAGGATCAGGACAGCAGCCACAGTCTTGCCAGTCATGATGCAAGAGCACGTCTTCCTCGTGTGGCCCGGGCCTGGTTCTGTGGTGGAGTGAGCTCTGGCAGATCCCAGGGTGGCAAGTGCCTGTGCTCTGGGACAGGCCGTGTTTATATCCTGCCTGGGCCAGCCGGGACACTCCGGCATCACGGGGGGGTCATACCCACGGAAACTCCGAACCTGCGAGATGCTGCTGAGCACTGAGTCACAGGTGAGTGGGTAAGCCCCTTTCCCTTCGTGACCACAAAACTACTTCTCATTAATAGAAAGCACTTTATGAAGTAAAGACATGGAGAGTTGCCCTGTACTGAGCTCTGTGGAATCTGTAGAGAGTTTATAATTTCTTGGAATAATTTTAATCTGTACTTGTGTCCTCCTTGTGACTTTCCACCACAGCTTGAAGGCATTTGCTCTGTGATTTTCCATCTCTGTGTCTTTGGACTTCATTTTCACTTTTTTCCGGTTTAAGACATGATAGAAGTAGGAGCCAATAATTCTAGAAATTATAGACACTAGCTCTCCTTGTCCTTATATTCATGTACATTAAAAAAAACCACTTCTTATATGCTGACTTTAACACAACTTTAACAGAAATACTTACAGTATTCTTTTAATGAATTCAAATTAGTTTCACTGAAATAAGCAACAGAGCCACTGAGACTCTGTAGTTCCATTGAGAACACACGGAATATGTAAATATGATACAATGAGTTGCTTTGCCTAACCTAAGGTGGATTTTGTTTTTTGAGGATTACTGTTTCTTCTGAAGCAAAAACTTCTTAGTTTTTTGCTGCTTTGAATTTGGGCAAAGGAAAATTCTAAAAGCTGCTGTAGGATTCTGCTTCTGAAATAAAATGAGGTACTTTTGCAAATTTAAATTTGACCCTGTAAAGAGAAGATTTCTTCCCATTATGATGAAAATAAAGAAAACTGAAGATGGGATCATGAAGAAGGATTATTCAGCCCAAGTCAGAGGTGTTCAACCATTTCTTTTAACAGTAGAGACAAATACTATAATACAAGTTGGCCTTATTTGGGTTAAACATTAAGGACTCCCATTACTGTTCCTCTGCCAGGTGATGGGGAAGTCAAAGGAACGAAGCACAGGGACAGATATGCCTGAATGTAGGTTATTTTTCTCTGACTGACCATGAAGGTCTCAGAGATTTACATATGCCAGACTGAATGCCAGTTACTATTACCATATCTATCATGTCTCCAGTTTATAAATTGCCTTAGAGCACATGATCTGAACAATAAGCTATTCCAGAAGCTATGGAATTAAACACTTGGTTTCCCTGTCACTTTACAGCTTGCAGCAAATACAGCTGGATCAGCTGACAGACACACAGATAAACCCCTAATCCCAGCCCTTGCTTGTCTGACCTGAGGTCTGCCTAGGGATTGTCCTCCTCAACCATGGCAATCAGCAGGTGTCTAGGAATGTGTAAGAAAAGACTAAGTGTCTTTGAGACTTATCCCTAGTAGTCTGATTCTGATTTCATTTGCTGCCTCCTGATTCTTTCACAGGATAACAAGAAGTAAATATTGATCCTTACCCCTGATTTCCACTGGCTTCAGAATTCTGTAGGCCTTTATCACGTCTCCAGGTGAACCTCTTTTTACCAAGTGCTGTCCTGTCCAACAGACTGGGTTGTTTGTTCCTAACTCTGGACTTTTTATTTTCCTCTCACCCACTATTTCCATGTGCAGCAAGCTGTGTGCAGAAATGCAAGCTACAGCATCAATGGAAAAGTCTTCTGGCCTGCATACAAGGAGAAAATGGAAGGATGAATTGCAGGGCCTAATGAGTGTCGATTTTTTTCCCAAATATTTCCAATAAACTGTTACTCCTCTTTAATTTCACAAATTATGTGCAGTATCTCAAGTAAAAAGTTATTCTTTCTGGGCTCTGTATGCAATGAAGCTTTTATCCTTTGTCCTCTTTGTGCAAAACCTTCTGCCTGTTTGGTTTTAAGGAAGTGTCATTTCTGCTTTCTTGGTCCAGACAGACTGAATGTTTGTGGCTCTGTGTGTCTCTACTCAAATATAAAGAAATGGCTTAGGTGTTGTACGTTTATCAGAGACAACATAAAGATTACAGCATAGCAAATCTTGATATGGAGCAGTGGGACAACTGAGTACTCTTCTGGAGGTTGTGCTTTGACTTGTAAGCTATGATGTAGGGAGCAGAGTGCTCAGGAGTGGCCTGCAAAAAACTCACAGACCACAAAGATAAAATCTCTCCTGTGGTTACAGAGAGAAGTCAGAAGAGATGAACCCTGAATGAAAAGGTCCCATGTTTTATTGTAAACTGTGTGTCTTGGGCCAAAGAGAGCAGCTGCCGCTCCAACTGATTTAAAAGGACCTTGTTTTGGAGACGTGAGGTGGGTGGATTAAGAGCTGCTGGAATTCTAGTTCACACACACCCTGACTGAAGAGAGCCATTGCTAAGCCTTAAATTTGAGTGTTATAAATGATATCTGGTATCCTTCAGCTGTATAAACACCATTTTGTCACAAGGGTCATGAGTACAGTTATTGAGAAGCTTCCGTTTCCTTGGCAGGAGAGTGCCTTAACAGCTACCAAGAGATAAGGTTTCTGAGTACTGATGCTTATCAGCAGTATATGACACACAGGAGTGCATCCAACTTCTGACACTGCTGTGTGGTCCAACAGTCCCTGTCCAAATCACATGGCAAACTGGTACATGCAGGGTTAGCTCAGATCAGCCTGGAGGTGCTACAGCAGGCATAGCATTCAGTAATTCCACTAATCAAGGCTTCCACATCAGTTATACTATAGAAAACAAAGGGCAGGAGAGAGGCTGAGGTACCCAAGTGAAAACACTGCAGTTTCTCAGATAATTTTCTGTGTGCTTCTGCCCTTCTCTGACTTGAATGCCCATGAAATTTACATTTCCTTTGCCTACATCAGCAGTGAGGAATTTCTTTCCCCTGGGGGGATCCTTGCAGTGTCCTTTTCGTGCTTTCCCTCAATGACTGTTCACTACTATCTTTAGTAATTCTGCCTCATGCCTGGAATTTTACATCCAAACATGTAAAAGATGATTTAAAAATTGCTGAGCAGCTGAGTCAGTCCATGTGCCCTGACGGGGTTTTTTGAAAGAGTGTTAGGTTCCACAGGAAAGGATAGTCCTGTTTCGCTTTAGATTTCCTTTAGGCAAACTCTTCCTCTTAATTTCTTACACTTCTGTGACCCTGTATGCAAAATCTCTTAATATTTTTGATCTGCAATAGGAAAATACTTCAACATCTTTGTGTTTTTTTCCTGGCAATTGAGGCCTTTAATTTCATCTGTGTTTTAGTGGAGACATGATCTCTTCTGTGAACCTTGTGAACCTTTCCTGAGGAAAGTTGGCTGACTTGAGAGGGCCAAACAAAGAATTAATTATAGTTACAAATGCCATAACTCTATGTCTTTCCCCACTACCATTCCTTAATTAGATATCAACAAACTCCACAAGATTTTAAGTTTGCCAGCTTTCACACTGAATGACTTTTACATGAAAAATATAGAATAAAGGGCTGTAATTAGAAATGGAACCATGAGATTCACTTTTAGTATCTGTCTTCTGATGAGCTTCTGCAATGTCTGATCGGTCCTGTGCAAAAATATTAATTCTCTTTTGTTTAGTTCATGTGCAATTCTGCAAACCCAGCTGATTTTGCTGAGCCCTCCATCTCAGGAGAGGCTCACTGAATTTTGTTGACTGCCTCCTCCCCTCTTGCTTGTGTCTGATATTTACCCTCATTAAAAAAAATGGAAATAGCATTTGATCATTTTTAGAAGGGTTGGTTATGGAGTGGAGGGTCTTTGCCAAATCAGTCCTGCACTCGGCAGGTGTTACAAAGGTCACTGTGTGAGTGGTTTAAGAAAGGAGTATTAATTAGTCATAAAATTGCACAGTCTTCTGAGAACAAGGATGAGAGGCAGAGCTCTGCTGGACCACAGCACTACTTCCTCAGAGCACAGGAGATGATGATCCCTATTCCTGTATTTTCCGTGCAGCCCGTGATTCTTGCTGCAGAGAAGCACAGTTGCAACACCTCTGCTGGTGAATGGTTTTTTCCACCTGCCCTGCTGATGAGATCTCTGGTTCAGAGGCAGGTGAAGCACCTTGGAGTTCTCTCTCAAGAGCACACAGCACTTGGGTGTCCCTGCTGCACAAGCAGCTGCTCCAGGAATACACAATTATATCACACACCTGAACCCATTGCTAGCACTTCTTTCTCTCTCTCCTGAATTTTCTGGTAGCCAGCTTGATTTCCCAGTGTTCATCCTGCTGGCTCTTCTAGGTCCTGGTGCTGTGCATTTACTTCTCCACGCTTGCAGCTGCACATCTAAAATTCACTAATGGCGATGCTGAGCTTTGCTTCAGCACTCCCTGACCTTCCAGCAGAGTATTTGTGGTTGACTCAGAACTTGATTCACATTTTTCAGCACTTTGAAGGACTCCAGAATTGCAGTTCTTCCTTTCTGCGCCCCTTGGCAGATTCACAATACAACTGGTCAAGTTTGATGGAAAATATCTGTCTTTGTGTATTCCTGGGTTTTTCCCATGTATGTAGTAACTGCATAGGAAATGAAATCATCTTCAGAAAGGGAAGTAGTATGGGAAGGAAAAAAAAAAAAAAGAAAAAGAAGAAATGGACAGGATGCTGCCTGAAACATTGTCAGGGTATTCAGGCTACTCAGCATGCAGCGACTTCTTCAAAGAACAAAAGAGAGCAGTTTAATTGCATTAATTGCTTTTTTAAGAAAAAACTAATTGCAGCAGGATTACTCAGGGATTTTCCAGTATTGCAGTATTGCAATACATGGTATCACCATGTATTGTCTTTCCTATTAGATAGATACCTTTTTTCATTAATCATCACATGTAACTGAAAACCTATTACAATACATGAACAAAAGAGTTACTCAGAAAAATATTTTATTCAGTGTGACAAAGCCAAGACTTCCAGGACTGAGCAGGAAGAGTAGTTGAGAATATGGAAAGGACTGGAGAAGATCCTTGGGAGCAGCACTTGCTTATGCTCCCTTCCTTACTCCCTGGCCTCCTCTTTGCCAGCCTATATCCCCTCAGCTGTCCCAAAACTAGAAGTGTGTGTTCTAGGGTTTACCTGCTTGGGAGGGAAGGATAAAATAATGACAGCTTTTCCAAAGACATAGTATTTTCAAGCATTTTATCAAAGCAGAATTAAAAACTCTATGGTTCATTCCATGGGCATTGCAATTCTCATCACCCCCTTACTGGTGTAAATCAGGAATAAATTCAAATCAATGGAGTCACGCTTCAACACTGGATGTAGATCTGAAGAGAACAAGGTCCTGAACTCAGAGAAACCGAGATGGTGCAAAACATAACAGCTGTGAGCTGTGAGCTATGAGAAAAAGAGGGTGCATTGGCCTCAAATTCCAACGTCTACTTTCCCTGCTTGGGAACACTGTCCTGGAAGATAATGATTTTCAGGGAAATCAAACTGATTTTTCTTGTCACTGGATTTTCCTCTTCTTTCCTGCATTTCATATTGTTTCATTCCCATATGAAATGGAAAACCCCAGGGAATAATTACATTATATTGATTTATTGGGAATTCCTACCATAGAGAACTTCCTTTAACTCCAGTGAATTTTGTAACACTGATCATGAGTTAGCAGCAGGTCAAACAAATGCTTCAGGTGTGACCTGTTTGTCTTCTCCCATTCCTCACAGGTATGTAACAGCAAACTAGAATACTTGTGTGACAGGGAGAGTTTGGGAACCTGCACCTTGGATTTTTTCCAAGCACTAACAAGTAGCTCTCTACATTTTTAAAGGCCCAGTGGTACAAAGACAGAATTCATATTGTTTTAAGCCTCCATAGATTGCCTGAAGAATTACAGCGCTTTTGGAAAGCAACACTATATGGGTATAAAGTATCTTGGATTTTGTGAACTTAACATTTAAAATACCATTGTTTGGGAGTGTAAATCTCTGAACATTTAAAATACCATTGTTTGGGAGTGTAAATCTCTGCCTATCTTGGTGTTTAAACACTGAATCATATCTCCTCTGCACACTAACTTCCTAGTGCACTTGCAATTCACCCTGGTGCTTTGGGGGAAAAGGATGAAGCTAATCTTTAACTCTTCAGAAGAAAGTGACTGGACATTTTAAAGTAATGGTTTGTAATCACTTCCCATCCAGATCAATCTTCTTCATCAGAGGTAGATCCTATCTCTGTATGACTGACATGACATGTCTCTGGGCCTGATGTTTATCAAAGCACCATCAGCCAAGAGCTGAGCTGGCTTGGACAGTCACAGTTAGAACTGCAAGTGTGTTTATACCTTTAGCAATTCCTAAGGTGTGTCCTGAACATCAAAAAGTTCTACTCTCCTTCTGCTGTTCCCACCTTACTCTCTCTTCAGTATTAGGGTTCAATGGTTGTTACTTCTGGGCTTGGATTCTCTTTGCATTAAGGGCATATCCTCCTCTTCATTTGACAAAAAGTATTTGTCATTTGGATTCAATGAAATGCAGAAATTACTCTTGTACATCACTGTTTCTCCTACTTTCAGCGCAGAGCTAGTTTCTTAGAGGAAGGGATATGATTAGAACTCAGGAACTGACCCACTTTTATTTAACATAAACAGCTGAACTCCTGTGTGGAACAGAACATCAGTGGTCGATACCAAACTCAAACATCTGAATATCTAATGTAGATCACGGATATAAACCTACAGCAGGGAGCTTGATTTTCCCCAGCACCTTTTTCCCGAAGGTCTGGCAATACCTGTTTGTTAGGTCCAACCAGTGGAGGCATCCAATCCCAGTACAATTAATCAGGAAACTGTCCATTATGAGCACAGGGCACGGAGCGAATGTTTAATCACCCGTAGAAAAACATATCCTTCCCCATTCCTCTGAAGTGCAATAACAACCTGAGAGCTTGGAAACTGCTAAGAGTCATTATGAGCTTTGACTCCAGCCACTGTTTTATCATTTTCATTTCTGAAGTGGCATATGTGACTGCATACCAGCTGGCAGCCTTTCATAAGGTTCGTCCCATCAATCACACATATTCTTCAGAGGACATTTCTGTTTCTCCTGCAAAACCCCCATGATTTCAGCAGCTTTAGAGGGCAGAAACTCCTTGGCTGGTAAGATGTCCTCCAGAAGAGTTTCTCACAGACTGTCAGAGAGTAAATATGAAATGCAAGACATCTAGGAGCATTTCTTCTTGGTTAGATTTCATGCTTCATCTACTTTTTGGCTTACATGAGGTTTTAAAGTTTCTCTCCTGAAAAGGTTTTCCCCATGTATTCTAGTTTTACTCTTCTACCCGAGGCATTTGGTGGCTCCAACTCTTCTCCTACTGCACAGGAGCTTTATTGTTACTCTTGTGTTGAGTGCACCTTTGGTGCTGATTTTACGTGGAGTGTGACAAATGACAAAAGTCTGCATGAGCATAGCAGGCCTAGGAAGCTCCTACAGCTGGGACACAAAGAGTTTTCAGGCAATAGTGTCTTAAACAGCAATTACCAGGCCTGTAGCAGTGGTGGTGCACAATTATTGGTACATCAGGATTTGGTTTGCACTTCAGCGAGAGCGATGTGACAGTGGTTTTGATCAAAGAACAGTTACTTAACTACAGTTTGAAAACAATTTCCTTCCAGCTAAATGTTGCAAGATGAGCAGGATGTTCATTGTTGACTTGAACGTCACTGTTCACCTTTCACACGAGTTCCTGAAGTACATTATAGAGGTGTGGGAAAGGGAATAGCTACAGATCACACTTGAACTTGCAGCCCTTCTTATTATAAACTTCAATCAATAAAGCTTCAGTTTTAAGATACAGAATTGGACAGGAAGCAGAAAATGCATTCTGGAGCGTGTTCGTGCAACCTCATTAAATTTTTTTGTCTTTTATGTCCACTTTCAAGATAAGCTCCATTTATTGACCTTCATAGCCATTCACTCAGAATGAAAAACCTGCTGTATTCTTTGTTGCTCTGCTGTAAGCAATTTTGCCATGATGGACAGTCAGATCCTGCACAAAGCTTTCTGTCACAGTAGAATTTTTCATCACGTACTTTCTGGATTGGGTGTTTTGTGATCCCTGTTTACAAAGTTGTGTGTCATGGTCTGAACTCATCCCAGAGAACTCTGAAAGTAATCCTTGTAATTCTGTATAAGCCACTGCATGTCCTATCCTTTTCACAGCCCATTCCAAAAGGAAATGCCAAACATCATGGTAATCATTTACCAAAAGAAAGTCCAGATGAAAAGCATGTGTCTGGAGCAGAAGGCATAAGAGCAAAGCAATTTGACTTTTAAACACATTTTTTGAGTAATTATGTGATTTTCTGACGATAAGAAATGTAAGCCAAGTGGCAGAAGTTCAGACAACTAATTGTCTTCCTTCTGAAGATACCAAAAATCACATTTTACTCTTGAAGCAGAACATTAAGGGGAGTTATGTTACACCATTGTGAGTTCCTCGGAATCCTCCTGTATTTGCTTATCTTTATTTCTTCTCTGAATCAAAGATCGTTGCCTATCTACACAAAGATCTACAGCTATTGTGCTGTTTTGCTATGTTTTTGGCAGATTAACTCAGAAAGGAATAGTGGTTCTCCTTGATATGCAGTCACAGTGGATTTTCAGTGGAGGACTTTTGGGACTGACTTTGAGACCTGGGAATAGAGCGGGCTGAGATTTCTGAGGTGTTCGTCATTACAGACAGGTTTCCTTCATTTCAGGGCTGCTCATTTTGCTTTTTGTGTGGTTCTTCTTCTTTTGAGGGGGTCCATTTTATAATCTGACTCTAGGACACTGGTGGTGAAATAACTGAGGAGATGGTGCAAAAGCTACATTGCAAAGGTGGAAAGAAGTGGCCAGGACTGGAAAAGAAATAAAAACATCTGAGTGGCTTTCCCAAAACTGTGTGTCTCAATTAGTGTACACAGCACAGCCTGGAAAATTATTTACTGTGGTACATTGCATGAAGCATCAGACACAATGTATTAGCAGAAAATATCTGAAGGATTGTGGCAATGGCTCTACAGCCTTTATGAACCAAGGCACCATGAATTTAAATGATACAACACGATGGAATTTCAAGGCCTAATGCCACTTTTATCACAGAACTAACCTTATTAACATATAGGTCACTTCATTTCATGACAAGTTCGGTCACGTTTGCTCTTCCTGCTAAGAGCAGTGGGTGTAAATTAAAGCAGCGCTGGATATCTCTGATAGCGTGCTGGATCCATGAACCTCAGCAGCAGCCAGCGAGGTATGAAGCACTCAGTGCTGCTCAGGAAGCAGTCAGACCATATTGGGATGACTTCCAGTGCACATCTTCTGTCCCAGCTGGAGCACTGCAGCTACAGCATGGTGCTGCATGCGACTGTGATGGTACAGAGGGAGAACAAGCAGGCTGCAGGCACAGGAGCTGTTGATGCCCAGGGCAATTGCAAAAGGCCAGTACATTGCGCCTTGGCTGCTTTTCAGGGCCTCATCCTCAAACCTGTGAGCCAGCCATCATCCATTTTGAAGTGATTCATTGCTGGGGTGTCCAAAGGGCATTTTCATGTCATTCCTGTTCTTGGAGGCAGGAACTTGGTAATGACTTCCAGCAAGACGATCAAATCCTCCCCGCATCATGTTGCAATGTCCTGGTATTGCGGTGTCATCCCGGGAGCCCGGTGTGCGGCGTCAGCTCTGCACTGATGGCACGCACGCAAGGACAGTGTCATTTTGGAAGAGATGTGGTGGTCCCTCTCTCAAGGGCACCATCCTGCCCGGGAGCAGGAATTTTCCCTAAGGCTCAACCCAAGGATATGAAATCACTTTGTGATATGCCTATTTTCTGGTGTGGAACGTGATGCTAAATTTCCTCAGGCGAGTGAACAGTCTGGCCTTTCACATTTAAAGTTCTACCATTGAATAAATGGCCTGATTTTCACATTTTTAATTACAGTTGAAGTCATTGGGTATCTGGGAAAGCAAAAATCAAGAGAATTTCAGTATTTTGCTTTCCAAGTGCACCTGTGAAAGGACTGCAGTGGATGCAGCCCTTGCAATGCAATGTACTGCATGGACCCATTAGGAATTTTCAGCTTTAGGCAACTCCGTTGTGAAAGAAAATTATAAGGACTACCCAAGACAAATTCAGCAAGTAAATTATATTTATTGCATGCACTTGATTTGGAAGATGGATAGATTCAGGGAAAAGACAACCACGTGCCTAAAGTGTTATCCTGGTACCATGGAGATTTCAGTGCAGCTCTTGGCTTTGGAGCAGAGGTTTGTGACTCTGGGATAGTTGATTAAGCCAGGATTTGCCAAGTCCTCATCAAAGATGAGACTGTCATCCTCAAAGGTCCTGCCAGAGCAAATTAATTACTGCTGAAGATCGAAGTTTTATTTCTTTGTGCCTGACTTCTCCTGAACACAATTACATGGGTGAACAGATTGAAGGTGCCTGTTTCCCAGGAGATGAGTTTGAGTTACTGAAGCTTTCAGAATCATTTCTAGAGTTTCAGAAAAAGAAACACTAAAATATAGTATGGAGAAAGGTTAGTGGCCTTGAGAACTTAATAATTAATATTTTAATATTTCTATACATATATATGCATTTTAAAAAAACAGGAGTAGAGAATTACCATGGAATACTTGGATTAAATAAGGAATTGACACAATTCTCAAGCACAAGTAGTACAGACCCTGGACAATGTAAATGGTACTGGGTTTTCTTTCCTTCAAAAGTAGGGTTTGGGAGTTGCCAAGCATACTTGGAAGAATGGATTTAGAAGACCTTGAAAGAAACATCAATTTTATCCTGTATGTTTTGTGTGAAACAATACAAATTTTGGGTACATAATCTTATCTTTAATGCTTCGGGCACTTTAACCCTTTGAAAAGAAATCGTGTAAATCTGTGACTCAGAAAAATAATGTCTTTCTTTCTTTGTTTCTGGGACAGATTTGCCTTATAATCCTTTGGAAAGGATTCAAGCAATATATTTCACCCTCAACACGTTTCATAAACAAATAAACTATCACGGGATAAAGGATTTGAGGTGGATTATAATTTTGTTTCACACCTTACAGCCAGGAAATTCGGCCACCAGTGACACACTGGTTTCAACACAGCCCATTTTGTTTTCCTAGTAGTGCCTGTTACAGACACCACCTGAAAGCTGAACTTCCTCCTTGAAGCTGACACAGATATCAATCCTTTAATGAAGGATTTATATGATTTATTTCTCTTCTCTTCTGCATTATTTGTCCTAACGCATTGTTGGGGATTGCAAGGGTCTTATTCACCTCACTGAAGTCACTGAGGTGATTTCCCTGACCCACTTTCCTCTTCTGTAATCTGATAATTTTCCTCCCATCTCACATGCATTAACAAGATCCCCGAAGCAAAAAACACTGTCAAGACTTCCTGTTGGCGTGTGATGCATTCCTTTCTTGTGGGCATCGTTCACCAATCTTTGGGCTTCAAAGGTTTAACGGCTCTGTTTCAGAAGGGGCAACAGAGGTGAATATAATAAGCATCTGATCATTAAATATTTCACTTCTAAAGGTCCAGGATGAAGCACTAGATGACCAGACACCAGTAAGAAGGGGATGCTATTGTAGGGTACCAACTGAGAATGTTGCTACTTACAGCAGAACTGAATTCAGAGCATCCACTTGAAAGCATTTTTATGTGTCTCCCCTGCACTTACATGAATCACAATATTTAAATTTTTCCACATTTTTTTTCCATTGATTCTATACCTTCAGTGAGAGAGCACCCAGGAAATATTACCAGGAGTCAGTGCTCAGGTTTGCAGCAAGTGGGCAAGTTCTGGCACGTGGATATTGGAGCCCAGGAAGGACCAGCTGCTCCCTAAGGCACTGGGAGCCAAGCACCCGAACCCAGCAGGCTGGGCAGGCACCTCACTGCCCAGGTTCCTTCCCACAGAGCCTGAGCAAGGAGACCCTGGCAGGCCCAGAGAACACAGCTGGGTTCAACCAAGTGCCTGCACCACCAGCAAAGTTCAGGGCAACGAGGCAAGTCCCAGGTCAAGCCAGAAAACCAAGTGACAGGACAAGCACCCGGATCAGTGCCATCCATGGCCAGGCAAACTCGAAGCTGAGGCTGAACCCGACACAAGCGCTCCTCCAACAAAGTTCAAAAGCAGGAAAATTGCCAAAGCCCAAGCTTAAATGAACTCGTTGACCCATGGGCAAGAGAGGATGCATGGAGAGGTCCCAGGAATATGAAGGTAAATTACTAGAGTAGTTTGAGGGGTCGTGAAAGGATTTAGCTGGAAATACTGAAGAAGGAAAAGACTCAATGGACTTTCCTCCTTCAGCTTCCGTCAGCTACAGACTGCAAACAAATTTCAGCTTGTGATACCTTCTGTGACCTTTCTGCATATCTGATTTTTTCCTAAATCCTCTGAACAGAAATAAAACTCAAATCTTAATCATTTCTGAAACAGCAAAGGTAAAATATAAAAGCTTTCCTTCAAGTTACAGCGTGGCAGAAAACCCTTTTCTGGATCTCTTGGCCTTCCATCTTTAAATGACAGCTTAGTTTTAGACACCTATTTCTGATTTTTTTTTTTATTGTCTTGAATACATGCCTCAATGTAAACCAGTCTTTACTACTTTCCTATGTGAGGTTCCTTGCTCAGTGTGAGAAATTGAACAATTTTAAATCAGATGTGCTTGCTCTAGTCTTGATCTTCTGTCCCCTGGCAGTGGTGGCAGAAATTACCTAGTGTGCTTCCTGGTCCAGTCATTGGCTGCAAATGCTTTGGTTTTTCTGAAAGCATGGACATGGTGTGATTTTCAGAGTGAACCTTCTCTTCTTTTTGTAAACCAGGTATATTTGAATCTGGGGTACTCAAAGTCATGTCAGCATTTAGAAAAATCCTTGTCCATGGATTTCACTATTTTTTAGGTTTTTAATATTAATACTTCAGTCACTAATGGAGAAGTTTTAGACTAAATTTATTCATGTTCCCAAGTGAGAGGTGTTACGTAGAGGCAGCTCTTTAGTCTTAATAGCTACTGCACATTCTTTCCCTGGGCAATTGCTTTTACTACTCCAGCAAAAAAAGAATGAAGAAGTAGTTCCTCCTGACATCACACACAAGGAGATTAAGTGTTTTCCAGTACATTTTGGTGTGGTATTTATTTTTGAACAAGGTACAATACAATAGCAGGGCACATTGATAACCACCAGAAGTGTTGTCAGTGAAATGCATGAGACGTGTATAGAAACACCAAAAATAAAATGGTTGCATCTTGTAAAGGCTTTGAACTGCACATTTAAAAGCTTTCCTATTTATTTTCGGGTTCTGCCACAGCAGTGTCCAAACATGGACTTGAATTGTGTTCTTGAGAATTGCGTTTTACAGAAATAGAGCAACCTGATACTCACGTGACTTTCAGAAATGATGACAAAGAGATACTCATGTTTTATTTTATGAGAAACAGATTAATTTCTGAAGCTACCCTGGAAGTAACCTGCAGCAGCAAGTCCCTGCGTGCACACACAAACCACCCAGGAAATAGCAAGCTGCTGACTGCCCAGCTGGGCCTTTTCTCTTGAAGATAAGTGCTGCATTGTGTTGTTAGTCTGTTTTGAGGTTTGTGCTCTTAACATTTTGCTGTGTCAGTTTCAGACACATCAGCCGGAACCCAGAAACTGTCAGGTTATCCTGATGGGTCACGACTGGTCAGAAGCTTACCATTTTTAATGAGGTGCCATTCAGCAGGGATAAAAACAGTTCCTACACTTCCTGCAGGTGACCCAATGCTGGTCAACGCCTCCCAGTACCAGTATCTCAAACATTTCAGATCCAGTTGACAGGATCCCTGTTTATGTGATTGCAATGTTTGATGGGAGGGGACACTGTTTCCGGTCTAGGAACTCATAAATCTGCAAGCTAAAAGAAAGGATATTTTCCTGTTCTCAACAAGGGCAGAAGCATCATCTTGCCCTTAGGACAGAACAGGCTACACTGGCCACGTCCATTTCTTGTTTTGTCCAGGACTCAGCACTTTTGGTGCAGATTTTTTCCTTTAATAGCATTTGGCTTTTCTAGGAATATTGGGATTTCTCTTTGCAAATGCTTCTTTAACACCTTCAACCAAGCAGGAGCCTGTAGTATTGTGTTGTCCAAGACCAGTTATCTTTCCTGTCATTGACCCACTGTAGAGTTTGTAACCAAAACTGAATCTTTCATGCCCTTTTCCTGCTCTTATTTCTTGTTCAGGAAGATGTACCAGTATCCCTGAGGATGGACTCCTTTTTTAAGTTCCACATCCACTCCTGCAGCCTCAGACCGTACAGGGGCAGCCCTTTGGCAGGGAAACACGGGTGTGGGCGTTCACCATGTGCCACGCAGCGTGTGGAGGGCAGCTGCACGTCCGTCCTTCCTTCTCTCTTCTGCCGCGGGTCACTGCATAAAGCGCAGCGCAATAAAATGCAACAGCAGCGCTTCTTAGGGCGGGCTAGTCGGGAAGTCAGGCTGTCCCCCGCGTGTGTTTGAGCGAGGAGGTGTACGACAGACCCGTAAGGCAGCGCTATTCCACGCTCGGGACACGCTGCTCCCGGGAGCACTGAGGCTCATCCCGCGGGCGCAGCGGAGCGGTCCGGACCGCGATACGCGGGTGAGCGGCACCCCCTCGTGTCTATCCACGCTCCGAACACGCTGCTCCCGGGAGCACCAAGGAGTGCGATACGCGGGTGAGCAGCACCCCCTCGTGTCTATCCACGCTCGGAACACGCTGCTCCCGGGAACACCGAGGCTTATCCCGCGGGCACAGCGGAGCGGTCCGCAGTGCGATAGGCGAGTGAGCAGCATCCCCTCGTGTCTATCCACGCTCGGAACACGCAGCTCCCGGAAGCACCAAGGAGTGCGATACGCGGGTGAGCGGCATCCCCTCGTGTCCGCGGTCAGCCACGGCACGGCTCCCCGCCGTGGTACAGACAGTCCAACAGCAGAGCCGAAATCTGCCTGTCTGTCTGGCCCCGGTCACGCACACCGAGTTCACGCCACCCGTATTTGCGTACGAGAAGGTTTTGCTCTCACCTGGGAGCTACCGCTGACATTTGCTGCTCAATGCAGTTCATGTTTCTGCAATAGCTTAGGCATAACATTTCATGCCTGAAACTGTGTCCGTTCCTGCACCTGTTAGAACCTGTGCTCTCTGCACAGACCAGGGCAGAGCACAGCTTCCAGGTAACAGTCCTAAAGTCACTCTGCAGCTTTTTAGCTGATTGACCATCCTCTTGTTGGAGGTGGGCTCTGTCACCCAGCATCCTGTGGTTTCCTGTGTGCTTTTTAAAAGCTAGGGCAACATCATCTCAGAGGCTGACTCTGCATTCCCAGTGCGTTCAGATTCTTCACTTGTAAGGACGTGTACTGGCTAGAATCGAGGTTTTGCCCATGGGGCTGAGCATGACAGTTTCAGACGGATCAAATTCCAAATTAGAAGACACACCCTCCAAAAACTGCGCAGGGAAGATTCTTTCCAGAATTTCAGCATCTCCTGAACATCTGTTGACTTGTTTATATTGCCTTACACAGGCACAGGCAGAGCTCACAGTCCAAACCAGATAGTGGTTTGATATTCCACCATGTCCCATGGGCCTCTCATCTGGATTCATTTTTCCAAAGCACCTCTGTGCCAGAAAGACATTCACATGTCCTCAAAAATCAAATCAAAGTTTAGCCCCCTTAATTCCCATAAAGCCTAGCATAGTTTGGTAAATGTGTGAGCCAGGCATGAAGGAGGGTTTGGCCCTTCAAATCAGAGACTCTATTGTTTCCTTCAATGCTGCTGAAATGCCACCGCCTCTGCCCTGGAGGGGACATATAAATGCCACCATAAGCTCTAGGATCCCAAGAATTTGGGCCTTGAATATCTGAATGAGAAGAAAAATGTGATCCATACAATCAGACACCCGGGAGAAGGACATGAATGTGATGCAGTAAGTATATAAATGAATTTATTCTTGGTAAAATGTGCTCAACAGCGCAATGCTCCAAGGGGTTATTTGATACTGTAAGGGAAAAGCAGCATTCTGGAAGGCCAGGAGCGACGCAGAGCAGGCAGCTGCAGTGTCTGCGGGGTGATTTCCAGTGAGAAGATTGAGCTGAGTTGAGGAGTGTCTGTGTCAGAGCATGAACTTGCTTAGAGAGGAGTCACAATGGTCCCCTCAACACACCCAGCTGAGGGCAGAACCTCAGTGTGTCAGCCTGATCTCTTCTGCTCTGCACTTTCTCCTTCCCAGTGCCCTCTGGGCTCATGTTTTCATGACCAAATTAATAAATAAGTGCCATGGATGCTTGTGGATCATCTGCTCTACTGTCTGTATAGATCTCTAATGCACAGATATTACATAGTTCTCCCCGTGAACAATTTTTCTAATGCCTGAGGGCTGTTGCTTGCCAATATTCCCTACAGGAACATTTTTTAGGTCTCAGATGTGGCTGGTTTCACAGCTTCCCGGCAGTCTGAGGTATCAGTGGAGGGAATTGTGCCCAGCAGCACAGAGTGCAGAGCTGTGTGCCCTGCAGAGCCAGGGCACACGATGTGAAGAATGCCTGCAGCACACAGGGGCTGTGAGCGCGGGAGCGTGGGCTGCTCAGGCACACTGCCACTGCTGCCATTCCCCAGTGCCCACCAGCCTCTGATCCCCTGCTGCACAGGCAGAGCTACACCAAGAGAGAGCTCTTTATCACCCTTTTATTGCACTAATTGTTAAATTGTGCAAACTAAATGTAAGGATCACTGGCGCTTATTTCAGCGTGCTTTGCTGCAGGGACAAACTGTCCTCTTGTCTGTACAGGAGAAGCTTTGATGTGTAACACCTTTCAAATTGAAAATGCATATTTATACCTCATCTACATGGAAGTATCAGAAAAAATGACAGGTTATTTTGGAAGGATGTCCCAGCTGTAGCAGGTGAGTCTGACCTTCCAGGAATGATGGTAACAATTTCAGTTCAGGAATCTGAATCTTCCTCAGAACTCTAGGAAGTGACTGTTCAATTGAGGGGAGTTCTGGACAGACATTTTTTAAAGAAATAGAAAATAGGAGACAGTCCACATGATGACTCACCTGCCTTAGGAAAAAATTTAGGAAAAGTCACTGTAAATGGGAAAAGAGAATCAGGTGATACAGTCACATGGCCTCAACTGGTAATTTCAGAGGAGTGACTGAGCATAAAAGGATCCTGTAATGCAGTGGTGGGTGGCTGTTGTGTGGGGATTGGGAGGGTCTTGATAGAGCTGTCAAAAGTAAGGGAGACCAAGGGTTTTGTATCTTAAAGACAGAATAATCCAGATATATAGCATGACCTACAGAAAAAAAAAAATTGGACAAAATATGTTTTATGGACTTAAGAAAAATGGACATCTGAAAACCCTGAGTGTGGCTGAGTCACAGCTTTTAAGTGCTGTGCAAGGTGGCTGGGCGTGATGAGGCGGTGATTTTACTCCTGGCTGAGCACTAGTGGGAGTGACAAGATGTGTTACTGTAGCTCTTTGGGACAGGGCAGGGCAGTCCCCTCTGGTTCTGCCCTCTATGATATTTTGTAGCTCCAGGCAGTAAAAACCCTCGTGTACCTCTGTGAAGTCCTGCAATATGAAATGGATGACTTCATGGGTGTGGATAGGCAATGACAGCCACGAGGCATGACTAAAGGTGTTTCAGATGCTTAGGTCAGACCTGCCCATCCAGCAGTGGCTCATGAGGATAACAACCGTGAGACCTGCAAGCTGCTTTCCATGTAGGCAAAGGTCAGTGTTTGGTAAGTTCCAGTTCTTGATGTGATATTTAAAACCATAGCCTTTAATATGTGTGCTGCTGCCAACTTCAGCTCTGCTTCTTTTCTATTCCTTAAGAACTCGTGGCCCTCAAATCCACCAAGTGGTGTGAGTGAGGGATTATGGCCTATGACAGTGCTTAAGCCTTTGTGTGCTTTTCATTTTTGTGATATATTTCAACATCTGAGTTGGTATCCGTTACCCAGTTTCTGGTTTCTGTGCTTATCAGTGGTGGCTCCAGAACATGTCCTGGCACACAAGTACTGCTGTTGGCACTTGGTTGTGATGACAGAAAATAATCTTGCTAAGGAGTGGGAGGCCCTCTGCAGCCTAAATTCAGGTTTTCATTTCTTGATTTGTTCCTATGATCATGCCACCCCTCTGGTAGCATTTTTAATGAGAATGAAAGAATCAATCACTTGTTTTTTAAGTCAAATTCAGGTCTTTTCAGACGAGACTCTCCTTTTGCATTAGAGTAGCTAGCTCAGAAAATCCCGGAAGAATTTTCTGTGCTTGAAGTTAATGAGTTGTCTAGAAGTAGATGTTTGCAAACAGGATTAGGGATTTTCCTTCTTACTGTGAAACAAAGGAACATTTTGTGTTTATCAAAGTCCTTCCACTGAAGTGCAGCACGTGTGTGTGATGCTGCCATGGCAGCCTGCTTATGTTGGTTGTCTATTACAAAAATAGAACAGGAATCTCTGTTTTTCCCGATAGAGGTTCTCTCCTATCTTTAGCAGTGTGTTTGTTAATGGTTTGAGGCCAAGTTATGAAGTAGCTCAACTCCAATTTCCAATTACTTATTAACCTAAAATTACTTAGTTATTAATCATGCAAGGAGCAGAAGTGTAACACAGCCTGTAAAGACTCCAGGATCATCACATTCCCTGCCTGTTCAAAAGAAATTATTGTTACCCTACCCTTTCACTCAAGAAGTGAAACAGTATTACCAAGTTGTGACTTGTTCATAGATTTCCAGGGCATGCAAACTATGCTGATTATGAAAGTCAAAAAAATAATTGTCTCTGTGCATTGATTATTTAATTTCTATGAAAGGGATCAAACCCTCCTGTTTCTTGGAGGTGACAGTAAAGTAGTTCCTGCTCTGTGGCCCTGAGGACCTGTTTCCCCTCCCCATACCTGTTCCCAGCCTGCACTGACCAGTCCTTCCCAACTACTCACCAGGTAATTTTGTGTGACTCAGATGAGGTCAAAACTTGCCCACTGGTAGGAAGAGTTCAAGGGTGAGAGAGAGAACTAGAAACAAACCAGAGCCACGTTGCCCAGGCCAAGGTAAGGACCAACACACCTGGCTTTACCAGAAATGGGAACTGTAGTTTTTTATTACAATTAGAGGTTTCTTTGCTTTATGGTATTAATTTCTTACTGAGACATCTTTGCATGAATCTAAGTCCTTTAAGTATTGGGTTTTCAAAACTTGCTTAGAAACTTAAGAAAAAAAAACAACCAAAAAGAAAAAAGCTATCCTTAGAAATCTGAGGTCTTGTTTGCTTTTTAAGTTGAAAAGTTTGGGGTCAGGATGGAGCCTGATTTGTCCTTGGGGGGGAGGGTTAACATCATATTTTGCTGTTGTAAGCCAATTGTGTGGTCTTCAGTCATAAAAATAGTCGGGTACCTCCTGATGCCCAACAGCTTCATGGTGTGACTGTGCAGCGGGGTGGCAGACTTGTCAAAAACAGGTATTTGACATTATCTTGGGTTAGAGACTTGAAGGAGTCAGGCTGCTATTGCTCTCTGCTCCAGCTCTCTGGTCCCAGAGCATCAGGCAGCGTGCTCAAGTATCTGAAGCTGGGACAGGAAAAATCAAACCTCTGGTTTTACAGCAGCTGGGAAGCTGTGTGGGCTTGTGCTAAACTGTCCCACTTGAGACGGAGCAGCTCCAGAGACTGAGCTTAGCATGAAGCTCCAAGCCCCAGCACAGAGCTTCTCTGCTCTTGTGAACTGAGTAAAAAAACCTTGCATGTTGCTTCCCTCCTGTTTTGAGTGATTGTAAATACCAATTAAATCCTTGTGTCAAGGATTTTTTTTCAAGGTGCAAAGCCAGAAACTGCAATACAAACTTTAATCCCAAACATCAGGCTTGCTGTGGTGTGTGTTTGGCAGCGTGTCTGTCTCTGGAGAGAAGTATACCACAGGATAGGATGTGATCAGGAATCAAACATTTGAGTATTTGAGCCTGTTCTGCCTCTCCCTAACATCAAATTATATAAAGCAAAAGGAACTTGATATGAATCAGTGCAATAAGATGGGTGTGAAGGCAAATTCAGGTCTGGCGTTTTTCATGCTCTTCCCTGTGGCCCAATAACTTCTCGTTTTGGGGTTGATCTGGTGAATGAATTATTTGCTGGAAACAGATGGGCAAACAGTAGGAACGGTGAAGGTGTGTCTCGGTTCAATTCTTTTTTCTAGCCTAAGCATCTGCTTATGCAATTTACTGCTGAGCAATTAAAGTAAGAGGCCATGCTTTCCTTCTTACAGATGCAGCTCTTGCCCGGTAATATTCATAAGGGTATGACACAGTTCAGCAAAAATAACTGTGTGGGGTTAAGGGATCAAGCTGTGCTGTCACAATTTGTCACAACGTTCTAAATCTGTGTACCTACACCGGGGCATGATCTGATGGACTGTACCAGTTATTCCCCCAAACACTGAAGAAGGGCATGTATCTGATGGAAAGCATACTTTATCCAATGGATGAGGAAACAGAAGAGGTTAAAGCTTAACAAGTGCTTTGGGCACAGGATGTTTCACGGCGCGTCACCAGATGATTCCAGGGAGTCGGCAGGTTGCCTCCCTCGGTCAAGTTAGTGATTAAAGCGTTAACCGGAGCCTCCTGGAGGTGGAACCGTGACTAAGGGCGGGCTCCTGTGAGCTCTTGGAGAAAGGAAAGTGGTAGGTAAATATTCCCGACGTGCACCGAGGTGCGGGGAGTGTCCCGGGCTTCCAGCATTCCCAGTTTGTTAAGCAAAATAGTAATTAACAGCTCGGTGGGTCCCGAGCAGCAGCAGCGGTGGCTGTCCGCCCTGGCCATGCTGCCATGCCTCTTTCGGGGCTCAGGGAAAGGCATGTGAAACTCCTGCTGCGCTTCTCCCGCTCGGATCGCCCGGCCAGGTGAGTGCCAAGGGCGGCTGGAGCTGTTCTGCTCGCTGTGTAGGCTGCGCTGTCGGGGGAAGCGAGGTCCTTCGCAGCCACCCGGAACTCCGGCCACACTCCTCGGGGGTCATTCGGGTGCCGAGGGGAAGGAGAAATGCTCCAGAGAAGCTCCTAAAGGCTTTGTGAGAGCCAGCTGAGGTCGGGGCGGGCGGGTGGCAGGTAGTGCCGCTCCTCGGCGTGCCCGTGGCCAGGAGCCCGCCGTGCCCTTCATTCGGCACGGGAGCGATGGGGGAGCGACATCGGTGACCTTGTGCGCTCTTTGCGGCGGCTGGAAACGGCCTGTGCCGGGCGGCTGCGAGCAGAAAGTAACTTCTCCTCCTAAAAATGGGGCAACAGTGCTTGAAAGGGATGTGTGCGAGCCCCGCTCTAGCAATGCCCGAGGGGAGGGAGCGCGTGTGCGTCTCCCGCGCTGTGCCTGGGAAAGCTGAGGGGCCGTATTCACATAATCCAGTTTACTGCTGTTTTTGTCAAATCCCATTCCGAGCCTGCCTGAGCAGAGGGCTTATGCTGTGATTTGTACTCACGGAGGGCTCTTAATGCTCTGTACTGGACAGCTAATTATTAAAATAAGGTGTGAAGAAATCTGAAAGCTCAAGAAAAAAAAACAAAGCCCTTTTTTTTTTTTTTAGTGGGGAAAACACAGTTGTTCAGAGTAAGTACTTTGTTTTAATTACCACCTTTTTCTTTGGTGGTAGGGACATCTAACGTAAACAGAAATAACAAAAAAGGGGAACATGAAGTCTCATAACTAGAGTATGTGACTAGTAAAATTATTCTGCTGATACTGAGTTTATCTATCTGAACAAATCTTAAATTCATCTTTATAGAAATCAATCAGGATAAAAAAAATTGCTAAATCCCAGACACTTGTGAGTTTAGAAGGTGACTCAGCTGGACATGGTGTTGTGCCTATGTACAAAATATTCCATGTGTGTGTAGTTGATAGCTGAGTTAACAGACAGCTGAGCCTCGTGGTTTCTATAAAAGAAATGGAAGAGGTTCGCCCTATCCTGACTTTCTGTGGGTTTGGAAGAGCTTTGGGGAGTGCTGGGTTAAAATACCTAGGGGTGTTTGCTGAGGTTTGGGGTTTTAGTTTCTCTAGCACTGGCAGAGGCTCAGTGTAGCGCGCTGCACTCTGCGGGCCCAGTCTTAATATATGGATGCACCAGACAGCACAGCCAGGCTCTTACACAAACTGAGGTGCTGCCTGCTGCTCCTGCTTGGCTCAGTTCTGGATCCTGGGTGTCTCTCTGCTTCCAGTCTTCCTCTGCACCTGCCTTTTTTTATCCTTGTCTAAAAATCTGTTTGGCCATTTGCTCTTAACTTCTGCTTTGTCATTCCTGCACTCTGCTGTCCCTGGTCTGTTCCCTTAAGTAAATGACTTAAATATCACCGCACTGAATAAAAGGGAGCAAGTCCTCTTATCTGCCTCTGCACAGACACTTGGACTTTTTCTTTGGGAAAAAGCCACCACATTTCAGGTAAGATATGAATCTTACAGACAAGTACAGCTCATTGCCTTTGTGAGATTTGTCTTGTGCCCTGACGTGTTGATGCTCTTGCAGTTTTGAAATGTGCACTGGTCTGTTTTCCCTTTGCTTTTCCTAGACTCCTTCAATAGTTGCCATCCTCCTCTAGAGATGCTCAGCTTGCAGACCCCCAGTTTTTATTTCCTCCTGAGTTTCCCTTTGCTTTCCTTTCTTCCCTTCACTATGTGTTTCAGGCTTCGGTCAGTCTTCCTGCAAGCATTAGGTTTCTACGTGGCTAAGTCTTAGGCCAGCAGTTTAGTCCAGCCAAGATCCCACTTTCCAGGTGTAACCTATCTGAGGAAATTCTGCCCTTCTAGTCCAGCTTAACATAATGGTAAAGACACCTGTGTGATACCAAGTAAATCAGGAGATGGCTTTGAATAGATGACACAGGCAGGTATGGTTGGAGTGGCTGGGAAACTAGCATGGTTTGGTTAGTTCAAATCAAAGGAAGCAGTGGAAAAGGCATTTCACTTCTGTTTGCTTCCTCAAAAGGACTACAGGGAAGTGGCATGGAAAGCAGCAAGATAGCAGGAGGGGATGGGAAATCTAAGAGCTTTGTGGATTTAGGGAGCGCCAGGGCAAACATCCTGGCATCTGTTGTGTCAGGTACTGGTGTTGGGGAAGTCACAGCGTGGTGGCAACCCACAGGTTTAGGTCTTGGCTAAAAATAAGCCAGGATGTGCCCACGGGAAGGGTCCAGGGAGAAGAGGTTCATCTCTGGAGTGAGCTGGTGCTGTGGAAGTGTTTGGTACCAGGCTGATAAGCACAGCGGGTCACATAACTGAGGAGAACATAGTGAGAGTTGTGCTTCTCCCCCAGCCATAGGAGAGAAGGCTTTGTCCTGGATGTTGTGGCCATGAGGGAAAGAGAAAGGCGCTGGTGAAGAATTATCCCCATCACCACCCACTCTTCCAGTTAGCTTTATTTTCAGCATTTTAATGGCACCCAGCTGATTTAAAATCCGTTCAAGGTGTTTGAGGCAAATAATTTACTAGGAGCCATCCACTGCATAGCAAAACACAGTGTTCATCTCTTTTGTGTGTGTGTAAAGGTCACTTCTCTCCATGTGCAGAGATCAGCTTTTTCTTTCAGATGAATCATTTTAAGGCCAAATAGTGTAGAAAAGAGTGCACCCACAAGCAGTGAAGCGGTGCTGGAGCCTGCCAGTGTCACTGCTCTGCAGTTAACAGAGGTGACTTGGCTATCCACTGCTCTTAACATGTTGTTTCCTGACAGGTGTGAGGAAGCTGAAGTGTGTGTTCAGTTACTCAGGTGCCAAAGTACATAAACTCCTCTGCATCTTGTAAAAATGGCTTGAAATTACGCTGACACAGCCAGCTGCTTCACTTAGAGGTCTTAAGTAAATCACATAAAATCAGATTTCAAGGTGTGGCCAGTGGTTACTGAAGTCATTTCAGAGGGGAAACCCAAGCAGTGGTATACAGCAGTGTATTCCTCACACACAAACTCATGTCTGTACAGAAGTCCCTGGGCTTGTTTGGCTTGCAGGTATGTTTTTGTCTTGATGGATGTCACCCAAAGGACACAGGGAGTGCTGCTCCTGATAGAGCAATGCTAGAAACACCAGCTGCTCGGGTAAAGTTCATTTTGGTAGGGCACTCTGGTTTTAGGGGTTATGGAATAAATTCCTCTATATTTTGTTGGGGGAGGATCATGGTTTCTATATGCAGAACTTCTCATTTGTCCACATATGTTGTTTTTTAGAAGTTATTTATCTATGATTATGGAAAATTGGTGACATGTAAAAAAGCAGCTCAGTAGTGCAGTACACAGAGGTGAGGTGTTTACTCTTTGCCCAGCCATGATCTGTTCAAGTTTGAATGTTCCCTAAATCAGTTTTTGGAAGGCTGCTAGTCATGGGGACTATAGACAATCAACTACTTTGCAGATATCTTTGACCAAGCCCTGTCCAATGCCGTCTGAAATCAGATTCAAATCAATCCCCTGGCATAAGGGACAATGGACATTGAGTGCTGTCAGCCAATTTCCTCTGTCACCATGCCCAAATAAGAGAAATGGAATGATCAACTGCCAGTGCAGTCTTTGGAGATGCTACTTCTTTTCATGGGATTCTTTGAGGGTTTTTTTTTCCCCCAGCTACGTGATGCCCCTTGTTCAGTTAACTCCTCAGTCTTCCTTTTATTCTAGTACCTGGGGGTGAAGGAAAGAGCCTAGACTCCATAATTAGGTTTATGGAGGAATGCATTGTTGAAGTCTCATGGCTCTGGCTCATTGCCTGCATAACAGGCTTGAATCCCAGTGTGGAAATCTGTAAATTGTATTGCTACCTCCCTGAAATTATCATCTTTTTCTCTCTTTGCTATTCCACTTGCTTTCTGGGTGTGCTGCAGGACACTGCTAACCATCACCACTCCTTCCCCTGCCTAGTTTTAGGAATCTGGGTGAGGGTGGTTGGCAGAGTCACAGTGTGTTTTGCTGACCCTGGGTAATGCTGTGTCCAAAGAGGACACGTGGATCCTGGCTGCTACCTGGGCTGCTGTCTCACACTGCTGACAACTCGAGCATAACCCTGGAGTTGAGGTAGTCCTAAAACTGCTTGAGAAAGTCCTGATAGATGTAGTGCTTGGGGTTTAAGGTACTGTTATACACTTTATGGGAGTGGCTTATGGCTTTTTTTATTAGGAGTGGGAAATACTCGGGTATTAAGGCAAAGTATGAAGTAGTCAAAATATGGTGTAGTGAGCCCTCAGCTTGAGTGTCCCAGCCTGTGTCACTTAGCCAACTAAAGCTTTGTGCTTGATTACTATTCCATCTTTTGTAGTAGCAGTAGTGGATGTATTTACTTTTTTTTCACCTTTTGCTTAGATTCATCTCTTCTGAGTAAATGAAGAAAGTGACTATGAAGGCACAGCATCTGCCTTCTGTTTTCCTCAATGAAGAGAAGTTCGTAACCAGGTAAAATATTAAAACCCTGAATATTTAATGAGTTTGCTGCTTTCTTTCAAGTTATTCCACATGTATTCCTTGACAGGGGGTCCTGTAGAGAGCTGAGCCTGTAGCCACAGCAATCCCTACCACTTAGTTAGTTTAACCTGTCTACAGAACAGAGTTGGCCTTGACATGGAATGAAAAGAACAGAGCATTAAGCCTTTGGGTCTGTGGTTTTTGTTCCTTAAGGAGAACAGCCCTTCTAGAGGATTCTGAAACAAAATTACAAGTTAGGGAAGAAGACCTTCCTGTCTTGGAAGTCTGTTGGAATTGACCACGAGTTCCAGAGTTGAGCTCAGCTTGTCTGCAGCTTGGGGTTTGGCAGCCCCGGATTGCAGGGTATCTGTGCAGAAAGACTTTTGGGCTGCTAGCTCTCTGCTGTGGTCAGAGGAAGTGTCTCTTGCACCTACTTGTAGAAAAAGCTTGGAATTGCAGTCTAACTGTCATTTGTGGGATGCTTTCCCACAGTTCAGTCTCCCTGGGAGGAATTTTTCCTACTGCTGCCCCAAACTCTGAGCCACCTGGCATTTAGCCCCATCCCCTTTCTTAGGGGATTGTTTTTCCCCTGTTGACAAAAGCACAGGAGCTGGAAGGAGAGCCTCTCTTCCCTCTTCATTTCCATCGCTCTTGGTCTTCCCATGGCAAAGAAACTACCTGTAGACTCAACCAGGGGTGGGTCTGGAATGGAATTTCTTGTGCTGCAGTAGAGATTTGTTCCTGACTCCTGGTACTTTGCTGTGTGGCCTGGGCAGCGCTGTTTTCTCCCAGAGCACACAGGCAGCAGATGCATCACTCCCTTTCTCTTCAAGAGTTGTTCCCTTTATACTGCTGCTAATTTGGGACGCAGTGCTTTTGTGTCAGAGGTAATTCCTGTGTGTGAACTTTGCATGCAAGAGCGTTTGGAAATGTACCAGGTGAGCCAGTGTCTCTGGGGCTTTATTCCTCTCTGTACTTGCCTGTTCATGTGGTGAAATGTGCATCCCAGTTGAGACCTTTCTGCATGACAGCCATGGTTTAAACTTTCTTCACCTTGCATCAAGGGAAATAAGTGTTTCAAGAACCACTGACATTCCATATGCACTCAGGCTTGCTTCCAATGCAATTTCCAGACTGTCATCCCTCATCTGTACATTGAATCTGCTGTTACACTACTTCTCTTCCAGTTCTATCCTGCAATCTTGCTGATGGGGCAAGCTCGCTGTTTGGGAATTGCACAATGGCTGGATCAAAAGGCTGACCAAAGGTTGTGGGATGATTTGGCTGGCTGAGCTGCTGCATCTCCAGCATAACTGCCATAAATATTCAGGGATTGTGTGTAGGGCTTGGGCAGGAGAGAGCACAGGTGAGCTGTCCTGGGTTAGTGTTTCCAGAGAGCAGCCTGGGCTCTGTTGTGGTTTGCCACTGGGGCACCTGATCTTGCAGCTCCTTTGTATCCTGCTTTTGCTGCTGAACAAAGCGGTGAATCGGCAGTGCATGTTATGTTTTTGGGGTGAGTTGTTCTGCCAGTTACTTGGCTTTGGTTTCTGTTGATGGCTGTGTTTGGCTGTTGTCACAACAGCTGCTGATTTTCCAGACGCCAAACTCAGCAGAGATGGCATCTGTCTCTAGGTTAGGGCAGCAGGAAGATGTGTTACAGTAAGACTACTCCTGGAACTAGGCTGGTGCACATATTCCCTTCTGGAGCTAAAAGAGGGAAAATGGTTTTTTTCTCTTATGCTTCTACTACACAAGGACAAACAAGTCAGAGTGAGCTGCTGTTAATCTCTCCCTCAGGGCTTTTCTAATTGCTTGTGTGGTTTGTCACTGTTGGTTGCACTAATGCAAGGCTGAAACCTGAAAGATTTACTTATGCAAACTTCTGAGGAAGGTAATGGCAGGTTTTTCTAGACAAGGCAAGAAACTGTGTGGAAATCTTGAGAGCTTGCTCTGAGAAACAGAATCTGCTTCAGAGATGACCCTTACCAGACCATTTACTGCTCTTAGTCTATGATTTTATTTGCCTTTGCAGTCAGCATGGACTAAGAGTAATAGGTGGGCCTCAGAGTGTGACCCAAGTCCTTATGTACTTCTAATTCATCCTCAGGGAACTCACCTTCCCGACTTCCTACTTGGAAAAAACTCGTGAGATAACAGCTGTAGCTAAAATGATTGCTAAATGCTGTGAAGTACAGAGACTTGAGTCTGAAGCACCTCTTGAGCAGGATCAGCAGGTCTGTCACAACATCTGTGGGACAGAACTGCCTATCTCCTACTTGCCTGGTAATCGTGAGTTGCATCTGGAGCTTGCCTGTGTACGAGGCCAAGGCATGCTTCATCTTGCTTGCCTGTAGCCAGCGTGATCAGAACTGGCCTTGCATCTGCCTCACCTCCAAATCTATTTGCATTCCCTTTTGGTGGGATGACGTGAATGCAGTCCCTCACAGCTCACGAGACACAAAAACCTGGAATGAGCTATTTCAACCCAGTGCAAAGAAGGGCTGTTGCCACCAGTATTCTGAGGATTTAAGAACAAACTAAGTTAAAGTAAATGTTGAAAATCCTTGTTTAGAATCCAGTTGATAAAGCTAGTTAAAAATATTTTTTGTGTGTGGGATTGCAGTAATGTAAAGTAAATAATTTACATCCACAGAATTAGCAGGGAATGCAATGAACCTTGAGTTGAGTGCTGCAGCCCCTGTCCTTGTGTTGCCTCCTAGGTAAAAGCCCAGTTGATCTTTTCCCTTCTCACCATGGGAAAAGGCTCTCTAAAGCAACAGGACACTGTCCTGTTTATTAAGTGGAGAGGGAGGGATAGGTATGCCAGGGAAAGCTTTCCATGTTCATCTCTGCACGGCCCTCTGCCCCAAGCACAGCCTGGCCGCGTTACCTGCCCTCCTGGCTGTCCCTGGTTCCTCTCTGGTGTGTGCACACCTGGGCACAGGGGAAAGCCATGTTCCTGGGGCCTGTCCCCATGTTGGGCTGTCAGTTCTCTGGGGCACTTCTTTATTTAAAATTGCTGGAGGAGTTGTAATAGTGTTTCTGATGGTACATAAGTTCTGAATAGCTTCAGCAGCTCTCTGAGGAACGTGTGCTGCAGAGTTTGCAGGTGCTGTGTGTTTGATCTGTGGGCCTGCTGTTCCAACAGCTCCCACAAACATGGAAATAACAGGCACTATTTGGAAACAAACTTGGTGTCCTCACACATCACTGCGAGGCAGGACATGAAACCACTGTAATCGTCAGTCCACAAGGAAGAATTTGTACACTTCCATGCAGTTGTTCCCCATGGTTAACCACCTCTGCTGGTGGGAATTGCTTTCTTGAATTACAGTCTGAGTCGTCTTTAAGTGGTGTGGGGAAGAGTGTTTCATTCTCGATGGCCTTGAAATGCATTTCAATTAATTCTGTCATTGTTCAGCCCCCCCGTAGCCTGAGCTGCAGCTGGCTTTGTCTCCAGGGCTCCTTGCTTGTTGGCAGAGGTTCTATTCATCTCCCTCCTTTCTCCTCTCAGCAAAGACGTGGTGCAAAGCTGTTTTGTTTCAGGCAGAGGGAAATAGAAATGTTAGACATCCCGTAGGTGTTTGGAGATAGGAAAAGTATCTGAAGCAGCATGAAAACTGAACAGAAGCCATCATGGAAGGAAAACCAAGTGTAGCCCAGTTAAAGTAACCTGCAGCATTGGTGCACGGGGATGTTGTTCTGTTTGCTTCCTCCTCATGACTGCTACGGAGGTGCAAAGTACGAGCTATGCTGGGGCAGTGTTATTAAGGTCATGTGAGGCTGACTAATTCATTTCCTCGGGGTCTTTAAAGAAGCAACTTAAGAGCAACCCAGTAACCTGACAAACCTTTTCTCTCTGAAAATGATGTATGGATCATTAATAAACCTATACAAGGATGCAGTGGGTAGCACAGTTATGGGTGTTACCCTGCCGCATTTTTACAGAGATGTTAAAATTTTTTTTTTCCCTTGTGATCTTTATTCTAGAGAGCAGCTCAGCTCCCTTCTGAAGAATTATAACTCTTACTATTCAGATCAAGAGAATCTGCAACTGACATATAACCAGGTAAGGATTTAGGGGTGAGAAACTCCACTAATCTGGACATCACAAAGTAGTGTGTTTAGTGCTCTCTTCTCCTCACAGCACTGACTCCAGCTCCACTTGCTGTGGTGTTGTTATTGCACAACACGTTCCATCTAATATAATAAACCAGAACTGGTTTCCTGAACTGATCAGGTCAGCCTGCAGCTTTGGCTGTTTTGGAAATTGCTCAAAACTGAGGTTACATGTTCTTCCAAGTAATCTGTTCCAGGGCTGTGTCAGCCTCAGCAGTTTCACTGTATTCCTGTTACTTTGAGGGGAGATAAATTATTATTAGCAGCACTATATATTATTATTATGCAGCACTGACTATTTCCCTGTTTTTCTCCAGCGAGAAGGAAGCACGCCATTCATTGAAGGAATCCTCTCGATATTCTGGGGAGTGCGACATCCTATCCGATTAAAAATCCAGGATGAGAAGATGATACCCTCTTTTGTAACCCTGAAGTCAACAGAGAATGTGGGGTTTTTCCCTAGTAAAAGGTAATGTATGAACTCCCCTAGGGAGGCTAGCATTGCAAGATAGCTCGTGTTGTGGCTTCAGTGGATATGGCTGGCTGCACTGGATATCCCAGATTCCCCAAAGGTTGTGGTGGTTGCTGGACAGCAGAGCCTTTCAACAGCTTGTGCTGGGCAGGAAGGTGTGTGTTTGCAGCACCTGTGTTTGGCCCTCAGGCTGAGGAGCTGGAGGAGGCTGCTCTTTTACATGGGAACTGACTATTCCTATACAAGGACTGGGAAATTGATGTATGTAAAAATATCAGAAAAGACCCAAACAAACCCCCTGTGTTTCCATGTACACCTGATACTGGTAACCCCTGACAGGCCTCGTGCTGGTGCACACACTAGAGCATGAAGCCAAAATTGGTAGGTAAGTGCTGAGGGATTGTCTTGTCCCAGCTTACTGGGACAGGAATGTGAGGTCTGGAACCATTGCTGCTCAGGTGAAGTTCAAGTCAGGGAATGAACACTGGCTTTGTCTGTGTAAAATTTAGTGTAAAAACCTCTTGAAATGGCCACAGACCAGCTATTCCAGCTGCTGCCAGTGACTTTTTCTATCCCAGTGTGTTGTGCTCAGCTGATACAGGTACTCAGTGTACTTTTCCTTTGTTTTGAACACTGTTTCCCCAGCCTTGGTTGGTGAATTTGATGAGCTGAATCTGAATCTTGTAATACAGAGGCAGAGCCAGCGTTCACCCTGAATGACTCCCTGATAAATTGAGTATTGCAGAGTTTATTTTTCTCATGACTTATTGTCTTAGATTGCATGTGGGACATGTTGGAACTGAACTGGTGATTTAATTCTGCCACCTTTGCAGCTGTGGAGTTCCAGTTAAAGTTTTCTTCCCCATCTCTGGCTGTTGAAATTCAGGGATGAATTTTGACAGGAGTAACGAGGAATGAACCTGAGTTTTAGGCAGATCTGGCTCTCGGTTTACCTTGACCAGGTCTGCTGGTGTGGCGTGCATGTGGCCTGCAGGGCAGTTCTTAAAAAACTTGTGACTGGTGGAAATCTGTATGCTAAAGTAAACATTCACTCATGATCCCAGAAACGTGGCGCTGCCCTGACATGCTTTAAGGTATGCAGAGCAGCTTGGCTGTCTGATCCTAAATGAACTTGGTAAATGTGTGGAATACAACCAAGATTTTGTTTGGCATGTAAATTGGGGGTAGCTGAATATTGTTGGGAATAGAAAAATACACATACATATGAAATTAATTTTTAATATCGCACTACAAATTGGTTTATTCTCAGTCAGAGCAGTAACTGGATGAAGACCTTATGCTGAAGAGTTTGGGCAATGATTTATGGAAATATTGACATGAATACAGGTTTTCTGAAAGGCTGGATGGAACTTCCTGCTCTCATACACAGCTGGTTTGGACAGCACGAGGGGCTGTGTGTAATTTAACCTGTGTAACAGACCTGTGTTCTGTAACTATTAAACAACAATGTGTGTTTTGTGTGCCTGCCTGGTAGTCTGAGTGTGATTAATCCAGGGTGTTGCTGTAAAACAGATCAGGAATTACTGCAAGTTCTTTATGTGCTGATTGATGTTCAACAGGTTTTAAATTGGATGTGTTTGGGATCCCTGGTCATACCATATTGTAATACCTGACTTTGTTATGACTTAAACTAGAATTACCATGTTGAAGCCTGTAAGTTGAGCAGGGACAGGGATGTATGACATGAACCCTGGCCACAGAATCAACTGAAATCACGGAGTTAGGGAGGAGCAGTCAATGATAACTACGTGTTTGGTCTTTCAGGGGAATGACTCGCTGGGGAGAATTTGATGACCTCCATCACATTAGCGGGGATACACTGCAATCTACTGAGGAACAGCCAGACCTCGAGCCAAGTTAGTGTCGGTGCTCTCAGGTTAACCAAAAATTCTCTGTTCTGTGACAGTGCAAAAGGTATCTCACATGTCAGGCCTTCCCTACCAGCCAAGGGAAATCTATTTGCTCTGTGTAACACGTACTGCAAGCTGGGGAAACACCAACCTAGGGCCGGTTAGGGCTGTGCAGGTGGCTTTGTGAACAGCCAGTGCCAATGAGCTGTGCTTTCATCCAGGAAATCATTCCCAAGGGAGCAAAACAGCAAGCTGCAACCACTGCAATCAGCCTGTTCTTCCTCATACGCCGAGCCTTTCCTGCTCCACCCCCCAAAAAATAATAAATAGTAAATAGTAAATAAAGCCCTTCACCAAGAGCCTCCTTCCTCTGGGGGTGCTGGCAGGGAGCGGCGATCAGCTGCACACGAGGTGTGGTTCTATTCTGTCCAGGTTATCCATGCTATGAAAGTCACACGCTCAAGTCCAGGAGGGAGCAGGAGCTGGACTGTGCCACGCTGCCCCGGGCCAGCAGCGATGCCACGGCCGTGCGCAGGAGGACCAAGCTCCCCACGATAACCAGGACAGAAGTAGAAACTCACAGGTTCTCAATCAATGGCCACTTCTACAACCACGAGGTAGGAAATTCTAGGCTTGGCTTTGTCACCTGAGGGACAGGGAGCCCTGTCCAGTGAGCTGTGCCTCACGCTCACGCCGTGGTGCGGCTGTTCTTGTTCCCAGACATCAGTTTTCACTCCGGCTTTTGGATCGGAAACCAAAATAAGAATCAACAGCCAGATGAGGACCAGACAAGTGATAGAACAGTTGCTTCGTAAGTTTAAGGTAAGTCTGCTGGCAGGAGGAAGTGTGGCCATGTTCTGGAAACGTTCATGTCGATGTGCACTCCAGCACTGCGGGAAAGATGGGGAATAACTGGGTGAGGATAGTGCATGGATCAGAGTGTAAAAAAAAAACCCCAGACGGGCAATTTTAAAGGCATGGGTTGGTTTATTTTACCAGTGTTTCATGGCTCTGAGAGGCCAGAAAAGGTTAATGGGTGCGGCGATGGGAGAGGTGCAGAAGCGCTCCCGGCATTCCCAGGCCAAGGCTGCGCGTTATCCCTGGCGGTGCTGCCCTCCCGCGGACAGCCCCGGGAACTGCGGCTCGCGTGAAACGGCCGCAATTAACAACAGGCAATTAGCGCCAGCGCCTGCCTGGGACGGGCTTTCTCTTAGAGCCAAGCGTATGGAAAGATGCGCAAGGTTGGTTCTAAAAGCACTGCTCAAGGTCAGTGCCATGCTGTCTGAAGCTACTTTTTTTTTTTCCCCTTGGAATTTCCTTGCAGCCATCTCCCACAAACAACGTCGTATATGGTCAGTAGCTTTGCCTTTACTGCTGTATATTTCTCAAATATCTTGATTTTGCATGGCTGCTTAGTGTTTAATTTATACTTTAATGGTCTTAAACTTCCCATTTTACTTGTCTACAGACTTCACTATTGCAGAATTGCTTTGTGTGGTTAGTAAGACTTGTGAGTGTCTTGGAAGGAAAACTTAACTTGTAGGAGTAATAAGGAAGGGCATTACAGAGCAGGTATAAAGTTGTAGGGAATAAATTGCAAAGTATGTGTTCAACAGCTGTGCTGTTTTCTGTCTCAGACTTTGATCCAAATCTCTGAGCTGAGACACACAGGGAAAATGTGCTGGGAGGGAAGTGCTGGGGAGATCTGTGAGTCTGAATGGATGTTCTTTTTGTCTTTTTTTTTTTTTTTACAGATAGAAAACAGCCCCCATGAATTTGCACTTTATGTTATCCATGCGTCTGGAGGTAAGCCAGCCACTGCTGCCTGCTCACTTCAGCTCTAATCATTCTCTCTGTGTGTGTGGAATGTGTCCCTTGGAGTAGCAGGACTCTGTCCTTGTTTGTGCACTGTGTGTGTGGTGTGGCATTTTGCCTTCTCAGGCACCCTTCAGAGATGTCTCCTCAGGAGAGGAAAAGCTGAATAATTGTATTGTGTGTATTTCAGCTGACAGCTTTGGATTGCATATGCTGAGCTCAAAGTACTCACTGCTCAGTGGAAAAAGGTTACTTCCATAGCAGCTTACTCTTACTTTTCCAGGAAAAGGGAGACTTGATCTTTATCAATTAGTGGGAACACCTGAGAGAATAGGAGGGAACTGGGGGAGAAGGCACTTTAAATGGCACAATATTAGGGAGCTGTTAGGGATCTGGTAACTGCACTCGAGTCAGTGTGGGATCTGTGTCAGGAGAAAAGGCTCATGACTGCGGGTGGTAGATGGAGCCCCCGTGGGCTGTTCCGTGTTTTATGACACTGCTTATGAATTCCAGAAAAGAAGCAGTTGAGGAGTAGAGACGTTCCCTTGCTGCACAGGCTGCTGCAGGGGCCCTCTGAGAAGGTTGCCAAGTTCTTTCTCATGGATGGGGACGTGGAGGAGATCAGCAGTGATGTACGTATCTCCTCCCTTCTCATAGTTCATGGAGTTTTTCTCAATGACCACAGTTAGCAGTGCCTTTCTTGTCCTCTCCTTGTTAGGTTGCTCAGTACATTTCCTTTCATCTTCCCTTTTTGGAATCCATTCTGCACAGAATAAATGAAGAGGAGGAGCAGGAGATTCAACAGACAACTGCGAGGTAAACAGACACAAAATGAGGTGTCAGAGAGTCCAGGGCTCATGAGGAGAACATAGGGTTGTAGCAGAGTAGAACACTGTGATGGGAAGGCTGAAGGGAGTGGGAGGGTTTATAATCCTTTCCCTATCCTGTTGCTCTTAAAGATTCCATAATTAATACTGACTACACACAGAGTGGAGTCTTCAAAAATTTGGACCCTCAGTTACTTTGCTGTTTGCTTCCTGAGCCTTTGACTGGCTCAGTTTGTACTTGCTGCTGTTCCCTTGGAAAGGGTAAATGCAGTACCACACACGGTACTATTTCGGTTCTGTAGCATTTAGGCCACATCAGTGCCAGATGTCCCCTTAAAACTTGAGGTTTAACTTCCTTAAAACAGGAATCCCCCTGGCAGTAGCTCAAAATGCCCCACAGGTACAAGCCAGAGGAGCTCCCATATTTGTGAGCCTCTGAGTCCTCAGTCCAAGAGCACTAAGAGGCTGCAGCAGCCATAGATCTGTTACTGGATGATGGGCTGATAATCATGTTGAATCAAAGTGTCCAGGAAACAATTAGAAAATAATAGACTTGCCTGCGTTGGGAAAGTTGGACACGGACACAGAAGCTGGGAATGGACACACACGTGACCAGCTTGTTGGAATTTGGGCTGACAGTTTGCAGAGGTTATTTCAATGCCTTCTCCCTCTCAGGTACGTAAGAGAGAAGAGGCTGATACAGCAGCACCTTCGCAGTCGAAGTGTTAAAAAAACAGAGACTACGGTGTGATGGGACAGCCCCGGGGAACACTGGAACAGCCCCTGGGAGTGCCTGGGCTGCTCAAGGGCAGTCCTCTGCTGCCTTCTGGGACTGGGACTGAGGAGTGCTTCAGCCCCGGAGAGTGCCCAGCGGGAGAAGTCTCTGCTCACCATGAACTCCTGCGGCGCCGGGGTGCGGGCTGGGAGCACCCACGGAGATGCACTACATGGCCCAAACAGCAGATGCTGGATCTGACTTGGAACACAGGCAGAAACTCCCCTGAAAAGCCCAAGGCTTTAAATCCTGCTGGTGTGTGACCTGGCACCAAGAGGCTGGCGTAGAAAAATACTGCAATGACCAATGTGCTGATAGAAAAGATGCAAACTAGGAATATGGTTATCCTTCTGTTAAAGAAATATTGGATTATATTAGCAGAAAGCATTTCAGTAGAGCCAAGTGGCAGAAGATATTTATGTATTTAAGACTGCAGGTAGAATTTTCATTTAAGTTATAAAATATCCATGCAAGATGCCTGAAATCCACTGCCCTCAGGCTGGTGGGTGCTGAAACTGCTTAAGCTTTGAGCTACTGTTAGAAAAACAAAACTGGAAACCCTCCCACTTAGGAGCTGCTCAGCTCTTAGCAATGACAGGGAATTTATTGCTGAAATACCTCGTGAACTGCAAAGTAAGAACTGACTGAACACTGTTGGGTCCTGAAAGGCATCTCAGTGGTTTTTGTAGTTGGAATAAGTGATTGTGTTCCTTCCTGTGTTTTCTGTTTGAAAGGGAATTGAGAAGTGCTCAGTGAGAGGCTGCGTGTGACAGCCTCGGAGGGCTGGGCCTCCCCAGGGCTGCAGCTTGGCTCCAGCCCAGCCCCACGCAGGGCACAACAGCCAGCTGCCAGGTCCTTCCTGGCTGAGTTGTGTTCACTGTTAGAGCTCCAGTTACAGAGATGTAAATAAAATAAATCTGTGCACAGCTCATTGTCCTCCTGCAGTAGCTGGCTCTTTTTACCTGGTGTCTGCGCCTTACCTCAGCTGCCTTTGTCTCACGCAGGTAACAAGTACTTGTGAGGGAGGAAAGGGATGTGCAGAACCTGTTGCCTAGAAATTGTATGGAGTAAATAAAATTGTAAAGCTCTGCACTGCCCGAAATCCTGTTACTGGGATGTGAATTCAGAAAGGAAAGGTGAAGGTGCTCATTGAAGCTCCTCAGGTTGGAGCAAGTGCTAAGTTATTTCAAAGTACAGTTTATAATCCTGCCCAGGAAAATGGGTAGGGACAAGGGAGCACAGAGGGCAGAAATAAAAATAATTCACCATTAAGAGGAAGGAACTAAATAGGCCATTTTTGTCACCATCTGATGTTCAGGACTTGAATCCTTTTCAATGCTCTTGTCTTGCTGAATTTGGAGTGAAAACTTCTGGAAGACAGGTGTGGGGTAGGACACAGACCCGATGCTGTTGGCCAGGATTTCAGGGTGAGGGAGATCACACTGTGACTCTTGTGGGGTTGGTTCTTTGTGAGTGCTGTGCTGTCTGAATGAACCATTTCTGACAAATACAGGCAAGAGCAGGGGAAGAAGTTCTTCCAAGGTATTCTGGGACATTCAAGGACACACAGCAAGGACACACAGGTGATAGAGGAAATGGGGGTCACTCGGGTTCGGACACATTAACCACAGAAACAGGGATTGCAGTCTATATCTTACCTGAATTTGTACATTTGATCTCATTTGCACTTAGACTTCATAAGCTTAGGATTTGAAATGCCTTTCTTTGTTTTGTTCTGTGACTATTTGGGATAATATAATAACATTTCTTACCAGAAGATGGTGGCCACGGCCAAACCCTCACTTTCCATCACTTAGCTTATTGTTTCAGTGGATTTCCATATGGGGATTCAGCCTCCTTCTAAGTTAAACGTGGCTTTTTGTCACTTGGTTTGCTTTAAATGCTCCCTGTGCCGTTTGTGTCACTTGCCTGGCAAGGACCTTGCCATGAACTGTGCGCCAACAGCATTTTCTCAGTCCTTTTGATGAGTTCTGGACGCTGGAGAAAGGAAAATAGCTGGGATCACTAGTGCCAGGAGGGTGCCTGATGTGTTGGTGACATGTTCAGTGAGGTGGCAGCCGCAGGGCCTGCCCTATGACCTGGGCACGGTGTACACAACACCTGTGTGCAGAGCACAGACACATTTATCACTGTGAATGCACATTTGGTTTTGCTGGTCAGCTGAGCTGGCCTGACACTTGGTGTTGGTCAGGAAATACTGAAATACAGTTCTGGTAGGAAGAACCAGCATAATCCTTTGGGGATGTGCTGCTCACACATACCCAGAGGTGAAAATTTTTTATTAAGAAAAGAGAATTACTTCTATTGTAACATTTTAAGCCAAGATTTGGGAAAAATATCATTAAAGCTTACGGGTCAGGGATGGTTTGTTAGGGAATACAGTAAAGACCGGGACATGAGAGAAGTAGGGAAAATTGGATTCACTGGAGGGTAAAGAGGAACCAAGGCTGGTTTGGGGTATGAAGTTCAGCGGGCTGAGGCAGCACAGGGAAGGGAAGAGGGAAACAGAGGCAGGGAAATAAACAGGGAAAATGCTTTGGTCTAAAAGCATCATCACACGGGTTCATTGATAGTCACGAGAACATGAGGCTGGGTTCGGCTGAACTCGATTCGGTTCAGCCCAGATCATACTAAGGTTCTCCTCGGTTCGGCTGAACTCTGCTCGGTTCAACGGAACTCGC
>VXBC01006747.1:21329-36822 GCA_013399945.1 Ploceus nigricollis
GGGTGAGGCTGATTTAGGATTTCAGATGTTGAACCTAAGGTGAAGAGTTGTGGGGTTTGGGATAAATTGTGATTTCCAAGAGTTATCCCAGAAAAATCACCTGGAAAAGTGGGAATGTGCTGGGAATTCTTCTGCCCTGGGAGTTTGGTCGTTTTTATTTTCCTGCACGAGTTCTGTGTTATAAAACAGAAGAAAACTTTCAAAACTGAGGAGTTTCACTTCAAAACTGTCACAACACCGAGATGTTTTCCAGTTATTCAAAAATCAGGAATTCATGGAATCCATCAGCCTTTGGAATCTGTCCCTTTCCTTGCTGGAACAAAAGTTTGGTGGGAGGAGAGGGAAGGGTGGAGCCACTTCTTGAGTGGGTGAGGAAGGAGCTGCTCCCCAATCCAGTGGGAGAAATCCCAGCCTTTTCCAGGAATTCCTGGGTTTTTAAACCAGGGCAGGAAGGGAGCTGGAGATTTTTGGAATTATTTATTTGGGGTGAGCAAGGCTGGGTTTGCTCCTTGGCCTTGTTCCTGATCCCAGCTGGGCTCTATTAAAATTAAATTTGTTGTATTTGGACACCAATTAATTGATTATCAGTTAATTAATATCACCTGGCTGTGGGTGCTGATGGAGCTGGAATTCCTGGGATTTTTCTGAGCCAGGCCAGGAGCTGGATTTGATCCTTGTGGGATCTTTGACCAGAGGTTCCTGATCCCAGCTGGGCTCTATCAGCCCTTGTATTGGGACACCAATTAATTAATTATCAGCTAATTAATGTCACCTGGCTGTTGGAGCTGGGTTTGTTGGGATTTTCCTGTGCAGGGCCAGGAGTTGGATTTGATCNGGGTTTTTTACCCTTGTGGGATCTCTGACCAGAGGTTTCTGATGTTAGCTGGGCTCTATTCAAAATAAATTTGTTGTTTTGGGGCACCAATTAATTGATCATTAGTTAATTGGTTGCACCTGGCTGTGGGTGCTGATGGAGCTGCAATTCCTGGGATTTTCCTGTGCAGGGCCAGGAGCTGGATTTGATCCTTGTGGGATCTGTTCCTGATCCCACCTGGGCTCTCTCTAACCTAAATTTGTTGTTTTGGGACACCAATTAATTGATTGTCAGTTAATTAGTTGCACCTGGCTGTGGGTGCTGATGGAGCTGCAATTCCTGGGATTTTCCTGTGCAGGGCCAGGAGCTGGATTTGATCCTTGTGGGATCTTTGACCAGAGGTTCCTGATCCCAGCTGGGCTCTATCAAACCTAAAGCCCTTGTATTGGGACACCAATTAATTAATTATCAGCTAATTAATGTCACCTGGCTGTTGGAGCTGGGTTTGTTGGGATTTTCCTGTGCAGGGCCAGGAGTTGGATTTGATCCCTGTGGGATCTCTGACCAGAGGTTTCTGATGTTAGCTGGGCTCTGTTCAAAATAAATTTGTTGTTTTGGGGCACCAATTAATTGATCATTAGTTAATTGGTTGCACCTGGCTGTGGGTGCTGATGGAGCTGGAATTCCTGAGATTTTCCTGAGCAGGGCCAGGAGCTGGATTTGATCCTTGTGGGATCTGTTCCTGATCCCAGCTGGGCTCTATTAAAATTAAATTTGTTGTATTTTGACACCAATTAATTGATTATCATTTAATTAATGTCACCTGGCTGTGGGTGCTGATGGAGCTGCAATTCCTGGGATTTTCCTGTGCAGGGCCTGGAGCTGGATTTGATCTTTGTGGGATCTGTTCCTGATCCCACCTGGGCTCTCTCTAACCTAAATTTGTTGTTTTGGGACACCAATTAATTGATTGTCAGTTAATTAGTTGCACCTGGCTGTGGGTGCTGATGGAGCTGGGATTTTTGGGATTGCCAGGAGTCAGATTTGATCCTTGTGGATTCTTTGCACCTTGGGATATTCCATGAATGGTTTGTGCCAGCAGAAAATGGGGCTGAAATGATGAATTAAGGAGCTTTTCCCAAATTCATGGGGTGGGGTTTATCCTGAGTTGGTATCCACGGATTCCTGGGCCAAAGGGAACATCCAGGCAGTGCCAGCTCTTTCCCAAGTGCAGAATTCCACACACCAGCAATCCGTGCTCAGCCAGGCTGAAAAGCCTTGAAAGAATAAAATATGAGGGAAAAATCCCCCATGGAATGGTTTGGGTTGGAAAGGACCCTAAATCCCACCCCATTCCCACCAGGGAAGCTTCTCCCTATCCCAGGCTGCTCCAAGCTCCACAAGCACTAATTGGATCTCGTTAGTTTAATTAAACTCTTTTTGCCTTATAGCAAAGCTTAGCTTTACCTCAGGCACCAAAACCCCCGGAATTTTCCTGCTGGGATCCCAATCCTGAGAAAAAGAACATTTTTTGCCCACAGCTACTCTGTGCTCCAAAAAAAAAAAAATAAAGTCCCTCAAAATTCTGAGGTTTTTTTTGAAGTGCAGTGTCAATACCCTGGAACCAAACTCCCACCTGGGGAATCCAGTGGGATTTCTCCTCTGGGTTTTCCCACCTCCCCTGAGAGCCCTTTCCTGGATGTGCTGAGGGAAGGCAGCTCCTGGATATTTTTTAGGGATTGTAGGAATGAAGGCAGGCATTAAATGAGGGTGTTTAAGGAATAAATGGGATCTGTCCTTTTTTATGGAATTCTTCACTCCTGGGTGGGATTTTCCAGCTGATTTTTTTCTGTGTGCTCTGCCTGAGCTGTTTGGGGATTTGTGGATGGGATAAACTGGTGAACCCTGGATAACCAATGATCTTTTCCTTATCCTGGCTCTGCAGCTGGAGATTTGGTCAGGAAAAATCAGGGATGTGGGAGAATCCATGTCTGGAAAAGGCCTGGAGGGACAGGACACAGGGAATGGCTTCCCTGGATGGGATATTGGGAAGGAATTCCTGGCTGGGAGGGGGGGGAGGGGCTGGGCTGGAATTGCCAGAGCAGCTGTGGCTGCCCCTGGATCCCTGGCAGTGCCCAAGGCCAGGCTGTACACTGGGGCTGGAGCAGCCTGGGACAGGGGAAGTGCTGGGGTGGGATGGGATGTTGTGGATTTTCCTGCAGGAGGTTTGGTTGCTGCTCCCAAACTTTGCAAAACACCTCCAACGTTCCCAAAGGATCCAATCCCTGGAATTGCTCAGATCCCAGTGTTAAAAGGTTTCTATTTGGAGTTAATTTGTGATCAGCTCCTGGAAGTTTGTATCCAGGTGGGATTTGGGCTCTGCTCCAGGGAACAGGGACAGGAGGAGAGGGAACGGCCTCAGGCTGGGCCAGGGCAGGCTCAGGGTGGACAGCAGCAGGAATTTCCCCATGGAAAGGGTGCTTGGAACTGGCCAGGGAGGTTTGGAGCCCTCATTCCTGGAGGGATTTAAAATCCATGTGGATGTGGCATTGGCAGTGCTGGGAATGGCTGGACTTGATCTTGGAGGGCTTTTCCCACCTCAGTGATTCCAAGTGGGAACAAAATCCTGTGTGGAATGGAGATCCCCAAAGGGTTGATTCCTCTCCATGAAGATTTGGAGTTTCCAGCTCCTCCCTGAGAGCGGGAATTGAATTTTCCCTCATCGGAAAATTCCTTCTTTAATTAACTCCTCGTTGTGAGGTTATTTCGCATCCAAATGTTCCTAAAATCCCTCCCAAACTGCACAAACCCATGATTTTCATGGATCAGCTGGAAAAAAGGGTTTTTATGCATGGACCTGGATTTTCTGGATGCTCCAGAGGTGGCTGATCTTGGCTGTTCACATCCAGGGAAACTCGGGATTTCTGGAGTGTTAAAACCCTCAAATTGTGGGAAGAGAAGGGTGATTCCTGAATTTAACAGGAGGATGTGATGGGAATATTCCTGTTGGGATGAGAATGGGAGAAATGGAGAATTCCAAGGAATAAAGACCTTTAGCAGGGAGTGAAAATTAAAGCTGTTTTCCTTTTTTTTCCCCTTGGATCCAGATTTTTTTGGCCTCCAAAGCCTCTAGGGTGGGTTTGTGCATCACCTGGCCCAGTGGGATCTCAGCTCCTGGCACAGATTCCAAGGATTTCTGGCCATGGAAATAATAATAATCATCGTAATTAGCATGTCCTGAGGAAGCTGCCATGGTTGGATTGAGTTTAAGAGGAAAAAACAATCCCAACAAAAGGAGGGGGATTATTAATTACTGTAAGAAGCATTAAAGGATCATTTGGATGTCATGGAAAATTCAGGAGATCTGATCCCAGGAGCTCCTTTTAGTGGGAATTCCATCAGCTCTGAGCTGCCCAGCTGCAGGGGAATTTCCAGGAGGTGCTGGGAAATAATTCCTGCTTTTACTGAGGAAAAATGGGAATTTAAACAAAACATGGCAAGGTTTGTCAGCTTGGTGCCCTTTTAAATGGGGAGGGGAAAATGAGGATTATGGAGAAATGAAGGGGGAATCAGAGGATGGTGCTGCCTAAATTTTTCCTTGGAATTCTCCTCAGTGCATCCAAGAAATCCAAATAAATCCTCCCAAACTTGAGCAGAGGGAGAGGTGGGGATTTGGGGCAGTCTGGGAATCTGATTTGGTGGTTGGTGCTGAGGATATTCCCCAATTATCTTGTGGAAAAATGGAATTTTTTTAGAGTCCCAGAATTCTGGAGTGGTTTGGATTGGAAGGGAGCTTGAGGCTCAGCCCTGCCCTGCCCAGGGACACTTCCCCTATCCCAGGTAGTTCCAACACTTCCAATGTTACTTTTCCAGGGAAAAATCTGGGTTTTTTTTCCCCATGATGTTGGAATTTGACAGAATCCTTTGCCTGTGGAAAAACCTTCCTGAATTTTCCCTCCTCTGGGCACCTCTGTGGAGTTTTGGGTGTGACTGGAAGAGTTTGGGGCTTTAGAGAGCCAAAAAATGTCCAAAATTTGGGCAGGGATAAGGAAAACATCCCAGGGACATGCACACTTCATCCTGGAGGAATTCCAGGGGCTCTAAAAGGATGAAAGAAAAAAAAAACCTAAACCAAAGCTGGTGGAGCTGTTGTGGGTGGATTTTTTGGGATCTCTTCCCTGATCCCTGCAAGCTAAAATAGGTCTGGGACATGTCAGGAAATAATTCCCTTCGGGATTTGCTTTTGGGTTTTCATTTTAGGTTCAATCTGGAATTTCCTCTCTTTTCCTGGATCTCAGAGCAGGGTTTTGCTCCCCTCTGAGGGTTTTAGGGATATTTTTGAGGAATTTTGCTCTGTGGGCTGGCCTGGATTTAAATTTGGGTCCCATCCACAACCAAAGCACCCCCCAGACCCCTCATCCCTGCAGGAAGCAGCTCTGCCTCAGTAAAAATGATGGGAAAATTAACCCACGATTATTTTTAGGAAAAATAATTCCTCTTGGAATTAATCCACGTGACAATTAACGAGGACATTAAAGGACCACTGCCAGAAATTCTGTTTTCCCACCCAGCAGCTCTTCCAAAGCTCCTCCTCTCCCAAAAATCCCAGCACAGGGGGAGCTCTGATGCTGTTTTCCAGCCTCCTGCCTTCCCTGCTTTTCACCCATTCCCATAAATTCCAGTGGGGCAGTTCCTTCTCTCCCAGCATGTGGAATAACCAGAGATCTCTGGATGATCCTGAGGGGGGGATGATTTTCTTGGGAGTTGGAAGGGACCTTAGATCCCATCCTGGCATGGCAGGGACACCTCCCACTGTCCCAGGCTGCTCCCAGCCCCAGTGTCCAGCCTGGCCTTGGGCACTGCCAGGGATCCAGGGGCAGCCACAGCTGCTCTGGCAATTCCAGCCTAGCCCCTGCCCACCCTCCCAGCCAGGAATTCCTTCCCAATATCCCACCCAAATCTTCTCTTTTCCTTTTTGAAGCCATTCCCTGTGTCCTGTCCCTCCATCCCTTGTCCCCAGTCCCTCTCCAGCTCTCCCGGAGCCCCTCTGGGCTCTGAGCTCTCCCTGGAGCCTTCCCTTCCCCAAGCTGAACATTCCCAGCTCTTGGAGCAGCTCTGTGGCCTCCTCTGGACTTATTTCAGCAGCTTAAAAAAATCTTTTATACCCACCAAAAATCCTTATTTATTTTTTATAAATAGTAAAAAAATATATAATAGTTTATCCATTAAAAATACATCATTCCCTTATCCAAGGGCATCAGACCAAAATAAACAGGAGAAGCTTTATCCAGCTTTTCCCCCCTCCTTTGGATCCGGCCATGAGGGCTGAGTTCAGCTCTGGTTTTATTTTATTTAATTTATCCTGAATAATTCATTCCTGTGGAAACAGCTCTTGGATAAAACCACATCTGAGAAAAGGGGGGAAAACTTGGAGAACTGTAAGATTTCCCCCCATTAAAATGTTGTTGTCATCTCAACATTTTCATTTGGGGTTTTGCATATTTAATGAAGTGATTAAAGCAAAGAACAACAAGATAAATAGTTTGGTTTGGGTAAAAACACCCCAAATGTTGATATTTCAACAAAATCCAAAACTCAGCAGTAAAAACAAAATCATTTTGCTTCATCTTGGCTTAAATGATTTTTTTCCCTCTCATTTTGGTGAGTGAACAACAATAAAAAAATAAATCAGTGTTTGCCCAGAACTGGGTCAAAAAGAGATTAAATTAAATTATTTCTGGGCCATCCAGTGGCAGCAGGAAGAGCTGAAAGTCCTCCTGCAGAACTCCAATTGTTTAATTCCTTTTATGTGGATCTAGGATTGGGAGAGGAAGGGGAGATCTGTAGGAATTTACAGGAAAATTTCTTCCTGGAAAGGTGGGAACTGCCCAGGGAGGTTTGGAGTGCCCATCCCTGGAGGTGTCACCTGGAGGTGGCACTCAGAGCTCTGGGCTGGGGACAAGGCTGGGGACAATTGGGCACAGCTGGGACTTGATCCTGGAGGGATTTTCCAAGCTCAGGGATTTTGGGATTAAAAACTCAGGCTGGGTGGGATGTGTGGCTGAAGGAGCAATCCCAGAGCTGCTGGAATTCTGCACCTTCAGCTGGAGGAACGTGGTGGTGCTTCCTCTGTGTCCAGAATGTCACTCCAGAAAATCATGGGATGGTTGGGATTGGGAAGAGACTTGGAAAGGTCATCCAGGGACCAAGCAGGGACACCTCCCACTGTCCCAGGTGGATCCAAGGGCTCTCCACCCTGGCCTTGGGCACTGCCAGGGATCCAGGGGCAGCCACAGCTGCTCTGGCAATTCCAGCCCAGCCAGGAATTCCCAATTCCCAATCTCCCACCCATCCCTGCCCTCTGGCAGTGGGAGCCATTCCCTGTGTCCTGTCCCTCCATCCCTTGTCCCCAGTCCCTCTCCAGCTCTCCTGGAGCCCCTTCAGGCCCTGCAAGGGGCTCTGAGCTCTCCCTGGAGCCTTCTCCTCTCCAGGTGAACATTCCCAGCTCTCCCAGCCTGGCTCCAGGGCAGCTCTGTGGATTCCTCTGGAACATTCCAGCTGCTCCATGTTGAGGGGGGCAGAATTCCCCCTTTCCCTCTTCCCACACTGTGGGATCAGCCCAGGGAACGGGGAATTCTGGTCTGAGGTATTTCCAGCACCTCCAATCCTTCTCCTCATCCCTGAGCTGTTTTCCAGCTCATCTCAGTTTTAGGGAATGATCTGCTTTGCACTGGAAGGTCCAACCTGGAGGAAAACCTGGATTTTTCCATGCTCAGAGTGAAGGTTTGGCCACATCCCAGCCTTGCCCCCAGCACTGATCTGCTCCAAGCTTTCCCCATTCCTCCCAGATAAACTGGAATACAAATGGAGCTGTTGGGAGCTTTTCCTGGGATGACAACTTCCATGTGGAGCATTTATAAACAGCCTGTGTTCTTTAAGGAAAAACCATCCTCCCTTNGGCTCTCCAACCTGGCCTTGGGCACTGCCAGGGATCCAGGGGCAGCCACAGCTGCTCTGGCAATTCCAGCCCAGCCAGGAATTCCCAATTCCCAATCTCCCACCCATCCCTGCCCTCTGGCAGTGGGAGCCATTCCCTGTGTCCTGTCCCTCCATCCCTTGTCCCCAGTCCCTCTCCAGCTCTCCTGGAGCCCCTTCAGGCCCTGCAAGGGGCTCTGAGCTCTCCCTGGAGCCTTCTCCTCTCCAGGTGAACATTCCCAGCTCTCCCAGCCTGGCTCCAGGGCAGCTCTGTGGATTCCTCTGGAACATTCCAGCTGCTCCATGTTGAGGGGGGCAGAATTCCCCCTTTCCCTCTTCCCACACTGTGGGATCAGCCCAGGGAACGGGGAATTCTGGTCTGAGGTATTTCCAGCACCTCCAATCCTTCTCCTCATCCCTGAGCTGTTTTCCAGCTCATCTCAGTTTTAGGGAATGATCTGCTTTGCACTGGTAGGTCCAACCTGGAGGAAAACCTGGATTTTTCCATGCAAAGAGTGAAGGTTTGGCCACATCCCAGCCTTGCCCCCAGCACTGATCTGCTCCAAGCTTTCCCCATTCCTCCCAGATAAACTGGAATACAAATGGAGCTGTTGGGAGCTTTTCCTGGGATGACAACTTCCATGTGGAGCATTTATAAACAGCCTGTGTTCCTTAAGGAAAAACCATCCTCCCTTTCCTGGGATGTTTTATGGGTTTATTTTGCATCCAATGGCTCTGGCTGATTTGTGACAAGAGGAAAATCCAATCAAATCCCAGCTTTTGTGGATGAAGTGATGGATCTGTGTCTCCTTGGAATGCTGCATTCCCATTTTTTTTTCCAAAGGAGACCTTGGCACTGCTCAGCCCTTGTACAGCAGAACCAATCTCAGTTATTTTGGGGATTTACCCAGCAATGTTTGGGGGATCTCAGATCCTGACTGGAATGCTGAATCCAGCATTAATCCTTACTTCCTCTTAGGAATGTGCTCTTGTATCCATGCTGGAGAAGAGCAGGGTTTATGGATTAGGATAATGCTTAAAAAGTGGGAAAAAAATTCCCTTTTTCTGTGCCTGTGTCATTCCCCTTTGCAGCCAAGGACTTCCAATCAAATCCCAACTTTTGTGGATGAAGTGATGGATCTCCTTGGAATGCTGCATTCCCATTTTTTTTTCCAAAGGAGACCTTGGCACTGCTCAGCCCTTGTACAGCAGAACCAATCTCAGTTATTTTGGGGATTTACCCAGCAATGTTTGGGGGATCTCAGATCCTGGCTGGAATGCTGAATCCAGCATTAATCCTTATCTTTCCTTAGGAATGTGCTCTTGTGTCCATGCTGGGAGAAGAGCAGGTTTTCCATTTTTGGGGTTGCTGGGAATTGGGGAATTTGTGTTTGATCAGGAGTGTGTGGCTGTATTCCAAATTATCTTCTGCAGGGATTATGGATCAGGGTAACACTAAAAAAATGTGAAAGAATTCCCTTTTCCCGTGCCTGTCTCCTTCCCCTTTGCAACCCAGGATCTCCATGCCTGGGGGAAATGGATGGAAAACAATTCCTCCCCTTTCAGTGGAGCTGGGAATGTGGGCCTGGGCTGCAGGGAATGTCTCCCATGAATATTCAATTTCCCTAAATCCATGAATTCTCCAGGATTTCTGTTCACATCAACATTTAACTTCACTTTTCCATTTGATTTCATTTGATTAATTTCATTTGATTTTCATATCAAAGTTGGGATTTCTCCCTCAGCCCCAGCCACGCTCTCTCCCAAGAGCTTTCTTAGGAGCTGTCCATCCAACCTTTTTTATGGAGCATCCAAGCAGGAAAACCAGGAGGTGCAAAATCCAGGAGGTGAGAACCTCCCCCCACAAATTCCTCATGTTGTTTATTCCCAAATTTCTAAACACAAAATCCAATCCAAGCCCTGAGATGCTGCAGGAGAGGGAGCTGAGAAAATGAGGTTCAACCCCAAGCGACCGCCCAACCTCTTCCCATCCCTCCAAACCCAGGATGGAATGGCTCTAATCCACAATTTTAATGGAATTTTCCCCTGGAGACCCCACTAAGAGCCACTTTTCCCTCTCCTGATTGCCACCAGCAGGACCAGGGCTGCTGATGTTGCAGAAATGCTTCATTAACCACTGAAAATTTAATTGCTCCTCAAGCGCCGGCTGCATCCCCAGGTTTCCCTGCAGCCTGGATGATCCATGTGCTGTTCCCAGCCATGGCAATTTGGAAATGCACTGGGGTCACTCATTTGGCCCAAATTCCAGAGTGGCCCATTTGGTGCTGCATTCCCAATAAATGTTGCTGGAGCTCTGAGTTCCGTGGCCCATCTGGTGCTGCATTCCCAAAACTTTTTGCTGGAGTTCTGATTTCCCTGGCAGCCAAATTGTTCCTCCTTGGCAAAGGGAAGAGTGGCTTGGGAATTTTAAAAGTGCAAATTTGGATTGCTGGAATATTCCAAATCCCAAAGTCATGGGAAGATGATGAAGGAATTTTGGGAATTCAAACTGGGATTGGAGATTTTGGCTCCGGGTGCTGGTGGGATGAGGGTGTGCTCTGAGTGTGTGGGGCTGCTCTGTCTGAAATCCCAATTTTTCTTGGCTAAGGCAGTTGGGAATGGAGCCCAGATTGATTTATTCCAGTGGCAAAAGGAGTTCATGATCCAGGTTTTTATTTTTGTTGTGGATTTAATTTGGTGGAGTGATAATCAATCCTGATTCCAAGGATTTGTGCCCTTGGAGGTGACCTGGTGTGAGTGAGCAAATAATCCTGGGAATGTTGATGAAGTCAGCTTTGATCCTGAGTTGGTGCAGTGTTCCCTAACACCTGGATATCCTGGAAAAATGGAATAAAGTTCAGGATTTGAAGAGGCTTCTCACATGGAGCCAGGCTGGGAGAGCTGGGAATGCCCAGCCTGGAGAGGAGAAGGCTGCAGGGAGAGCTCAGAGNAACCATTCCATGTTTGGGATTATTTCCTTTTTATCCCAGTTTTTAACCCCTTCTTCCCCAAGGCTGTAGTGTCACAGGAATGAAATTCCCACAGGAATTTTTGGGTGGAGTTGAAGCCACTGCAAGTGGCTCCTGTGGGATTTGTGCTTCCCGGGGATTTGAGCCTTGGGCTGGGAATGATGGAGAGAGCAGGAATAGGGAGTGATCCCAGGGTGGGATGTGGAGGTCACCTCTTGGCAGAGGAATTTGGGATTTCCTGGAATTTTCTTTCCTGATGCTTTCAATTAAGGATTATGCACTTGGGGAAGATCCCAAAAGATAACCATTGGCTGTCCAGTCCCTGGGGATCTTTTTCCATCTGATGCCAGCAACAAAACCTCATGGAAAGATCCCCAGGGCTGAATTTTGCCTCTGGAATTTTGTCCCAACCAGCAGGGACATGAGAAAGCTGGGAATGGCTGCAGAGGGTGGGAAAGCCATCCTTTATCCAGAAAATGGGAATGGCAGGAATTATTTCAGCACCTTCTGCCGGTGTACAACAAAAGGAATGCTTCCCACAAAAAAAATTGGGATCAAAGAAGGAAAAATGGGAAAGTTGTCTCTGTGTGATGTTGGAATCAGGGATTTGTGCTGCTGGGTCTTTTTATTCCAGCTCCACAAATGCTCCCTCCAAAATCAGCCGAGTATTCCAGTCCCAGCTATTTTTAGGGAAAAGGTTTTATTTTGGATCCAGTTGATCAAAGGAAATGAGGAAAAATTTCCAAGAAACTCTGGAAAGCAGGAGAGTGGTTCTGCCAGGAATCAGCCTCAAGTCACACTGGGAGAGGCTCAGCTTGGAGATCAGGAATTGTTTTTTCCCAGAAAGGCTTGGAAAAGCTTGGAATGGGCTGCCCAGGCAGTAGTGGAGTTGTTATCCATGGAAATATTCCCAAAAAAATGTGGATATGGCACTTAAGGACATGGTTGGGCTCTGATCCCAAAGGTTTTTCCCAACTTAAATAGTTTGAGGATTCCTCTGGGAACCTGACCACTGTTGATATTCCTAGCAATTCCTGGGAATTCAGACCATTTGAGCACTGCCAAGTGGTCCCAAAATCCCACAAAATTCATGGAATGTGATTTTTATACCCCTCTGCTCCCAAATTTTTAGGCTTGGAATTGTCATTGGGGCTTGGAAGAAGGGGAAATCCCAATTAGTGCTGATGGTGATTATTGGGATTATTTTAATTATTTTTAATTCCCTGGATCCTCAGACATTCCACAGAGGTTGTGATCTGGGGGGAAATGGTTTGGATAAAATACAGGAAAGTGATTTAATTGCTGGGATAACTTTTTGTGGGGTTGATGGAAAATAAAATCCCATTAAAAAAAATCAGTATCCCATAACTGCAGCTTTCCCTGAGCTGGTGTTACATTTTAATTTCCACCTTGGATTGGTTTTTCCTGATCCTTGGGAATTATACCCCACCCATCCCTGCCCTCTGGCAGTGGAAGCCATTCCCTGTGCCCTGTCCCTCCATCCCTTGTCCCCAGTCCCTCTCCAGCTCTCCTGGAGCCCCTTCAGGCCCTGCAAGGGGCTCTGAGCTCTCCCTGGATTCTCCTCCTCTCCAGGTGAACATTCCCAGCTCTCCCAGCCTGGCTCCATCCCCAGAATAATCAGTGCTCCCATTTTCCTAAAAGCTTTAACTAAAGGTTTATTTTATTTTTTCATGGACACTCCTTGCTTCAACCCCTTATTTCCCACACCAAGAATTCCAGGCTCTGGTTCTCCTCATTCCCACATTTTCCCTGTTTAGCTGCTATTTTGGGATGCTCTCCTGGCCTTGTCCCTGCCCTTCTCCAGCTGGGACACCACGTCCTCCTTCCTCTTTGGGCTGAGATTTCATGGAATGGGATCCGAGCTGGGCTGGAGCTCCCTGTGGAGCTTCAAGCCCATCCAGAGGGGGAAGTGGAACATTCCAATCGATTCCTTTGAATTATTTAGGAATCCAGCCTGAAATCCTGAGCTGCTTTGAGAAAACCTCCCTGAAATGGGAAGCCTTTTTTATGGATTTTTCCACTCTCCCTTTCCTAACGGGAACATTTTGACTTTGCCACTCGGACACGAGGTTCTCCTTCAGAACCTCCTGTTTAGGATCTAAAAATCCAACAGAAAATCCAACAAGTTCACAACCAAAACCTCATTTTATCCAATTTATTTTTCTTCCTCTCCGTCTGGAAAAATTATTTTATCCCTGAGGATCCATATTCCAGCTGATCTCTGCTCCTCCTTCCTGGTGGGAATGCTGTCAGGATTTTGGGGATAATCCACTGAATTTTGAAATTCCCATGGTTCCCAGATTTGTTATCCATGAGAATGGGAATGGAATGAGAATATCCATGAGAATGGAAAGGCTCCTCCCAGTTCCCAGTTTGGTGCCAGCTGCAATTGGGGTCGGGATTATCCTGGTGATGGAAAATTCTCCTGAAGGCTGGAGAGAGGAAAAAATGCTCCCTGTGCTTTTTTTTCTTCCATCTCAGCTTTTCCAACAGAGAAAAATCCAGAATTTTCCCTTTTTTTGGCCTTTTTTTTCCTCACGGAATGAAGGAGAATCAGTTTCATGGATATGGATCCCCAAGGGTGGAAGGAAAGTGAGGATAAGTCAGGGATTGAGGTGGATTCATGTGGGAAAGGGTTGGAAAATCCCTGTTGAGGGTGCTGGTGGCAGTGGATTAACAGCTGTGGATAATGGAGCTGAAATATGAGGGAAAAATAGGGAATTTGGGATGAGCCTTGGGAAGCCTTTCCTGCCTGGGAGTGGAGGAAGGAGCTCCAGCTCTCCTGGATGAGTTCTGGAGCTGGGACAGCGTCACTGGGGCAGCTTTTGAGGGAAAAACCAGGGAAACAAACCACTTCTGGAAAGAAACATCCTTCCATGTGCTGAAGTTTTTTGGGAATGCAATGCCAGAATTTGGTTTGTCTTGGATCTGAGATGGGAATTAAGGGCACAGCACCTTGTGGCTCCATGCATGGCCTTTATTCCGGGCTGGTTTTCCAGGGATTTGGCCTGGAAGCTCTGGAAGACCAAGAGATTTTGGGCAGTGCCTTGAGGGATCTCTGCTCTCCTCTGGAGAGACTGTAGGGAGTCTCTCAGGATTGTCAGGAATCCTTTAGGTTGGAAAACTCCTTGAAGATGGAGTCCAACCATCCCCAGCAGTGCTAAGGCCACCCATGTCCCCAAGTGCCACATCCACATGGATTTAAATCCCTCCAGGAATGGGGACTCCACCCCTGCCCATTCCAAAATGGATCATGGATCTCATGGAGGAATGAAAGCAGAGCCTGACTTGGCTTTTAGGGAGAAATCTCCTCAGAGGAGCAGCAGGAATGACAAAATCTGCTGGATTTTCCTGCTGTGTTAGTTTTGCTGGAGATTTATAAAAATATTTTTGCACAGATTTATAAAAAATAAGGAAAAAAAGAAGCCAAAAAACCCCATTTATATGAGCTGAATGGAAGTTTTCTCCCTGGGGAATGACAAATTTTAGAGCCCAAATGTTCTGTTCCTGTGTTGTCTTTTCAAGTACCTTGGAGCCACCAGGGAATGTCATCAGCCCTCAAGGGAAAATCAGGAATAACATGGAACAGAGCTGGGAGGAACAACAGACAAGTTGCCAAGGCCACCACAGCCCTGTGTCCCCAAGTGCCACATCCACATGGATTTAAATCCCTCCAGGAAGGAGGACTCCACATCTGCCCTGAGCATCTTCCTTTCCATGAAGGAATTTTCCCTAAAATCCCATCTGAACTTCTTCTCCTCCTGTCCCTGTTCCCTGGGATCAGATCCTGACTTCTCTCTGGCTGTCCCCTCCTGTGTGGGGTCCATAGATTATTTGGGGACAATTAAAGGTCCCTGATTATTTGGGGACCTTTCCACTGGGAGCTGCTCAGCCTGCAGCATTCCCAGAAAAGCCATGGAATGGTTTTCCCTGTCTCAGGAGAAGCAGCTGCAGAGGAAGGGAGGGCTCAGGTGAGGGCTGAGGGCTTTGCTGTGGGAAATACGTGGAATCATGGAATATCCTGAGTGGGAAGAGACCTCCAAGGATCATCCAGTCCAACTCCTGGGCCTGTTCATCCTGGTCCAGGCACATTCCCAGTGCTGGGAATGGGAGATGGTTCAGATCCTGGAATGCTTTGGGTGGGAAGGGACCTTAAATCCCATGGAGCCCATCCCATCCCCACCTTCCACTATCCCAGGGTGCTCCAACCTGGCCTTGGACCCTTCCAGGGATGGAGCAGCCACAGCTTCTCTGGCTGGAATTGCTGGGAAGTTCTCCTGATGTTCCTCAGCTCCTCCCTCTGAGCTTGGGACCTCTGGAAATGCAGGGAATTCTTCAGGAAAAGCAGATGTTTGGTGGAACTTCTCCATCCAAGGTGCTGGTGAAGCTCTGAGGTCCCCACGTGCGTCCCCTGCTCACCGTCCCTCAGGGGTTTGTGGCAGGACTCACTCCAGGAGAACTGGAATTACCTGAGGCCATAAATCCCTGGATCTTTCTGGAATAATTCCTTTGGGAATGTCCCACTTGCAGCTCCAACTTTTCACAGTTAGCGTGGTCTGGGTGACCTCCAGGCTCATCTGTCACCTCTCTGTCCCCTCCCCTCAGTGCCTGGCACCATCTCTAGCCCAGTTCTGCCTCGTTGAGCTTGGATTATTTCCTCTTAGACCTGGGCTTAGGTGCAAACTCATTAGGCTGGATGTTGTATTTTTAGAGT